>LNAC01000375.1:983292-1214381 GCA_002007465.1 Ailurus styani | reverse complement strand
ATATATATATATATATATATATATATATATATCTTTTAGGTCTTCCTGGAACCTAAACTGAAATATGCAAATATAAAGACATCAGTAGTTCTTAATATAAGTTTATAGAGTGAGATAACCTCTTTTCTAGTGCCTAATACTAAAATGCATTTGTCTCATGGATATACTTATCTATCTCCATATGTCCTCATATATATATATGTGTGTATATATATTTATATGTATATATGTGTATATATAGTATATATATAGTGTATATATATATACATATAGTGTTAGTATCATGTTTTTGTTATAGAAAAAATCACCACTCATCATGCTAAAAATGAAAGTGTTAGCAGGATGTATTCCTTCTGGAGGTTCTAGAAGAATCTTCCTTGCCCTTTCCAGCTTCTGTAAGCAACCTATATTCCTTAGCTTGAGGCCCCTTCTTCATCTTGAATGCCAGATATTGCTTCACTTTGACTTTGGCTTTCATTGTCAGTTTTCCTCCTCTTACCCTCTGTCTCCCTTCCTTCTCTCACAAGGATACTTTCTGGAGTCCAGCTCCAGCGGGTCCAGGGGTCCCTGAAGGAAAGGACGGCGTCAGCAATTGTGGAATGAGGAGACAGACTCAAATGATGTTCCAGGAGTCTCCCAAAAACCTCAAGACTCGGGGTCCTTTATTTCTATCATTGTAACAGAGGATGACCAAAGACACAACCAGGATGTTTATTTACTGATCGAAGGAGCCTTGGTAGATGAGCTTGGTGTACTTCCCCAAGGTCTAACTGATGAGGCCTGCTTTTTTTTTATCTGTATTACAAGTCTCCTGGAGCCTGCGCAGTTTTAACAGAGCTCCTATCATGTTCCTTTGTTTTATGACCTCACCTAGTTCTGTCTTAACTCACTGGTTTGGTACAGATTCATTAGTCATTATGTCTTAAGGTCAAAGGCTATCTATCCTGGGGGAAGGACAGTATGGGCCAGACCTTATCTGGCAATATTTTGGAACTCTATCCAGGCATGTTTATAGGAGTAAATCATCTACATAAGGAAAAGGTGAATCATACTAAGTAAATTTGACTAATGCTTAACAAATCTAACCCATACTTTTCACTCATAGTGTTCCACGCTATTTGAACTGTAAGCTGTTTTTAACTGGAAGGGGGTGGTTAATGCTTTACCCACTGTGATTCTCCTCGCCTTGCAGGAGGGTGGTGCCCCATGCCTTGCAGAAGGGGTTCACCGCTTCTACCATGCAGACGGCTCACATCAGATACTTGTCATTATATTGGGCTGAGTGGAAGAAGGAATACTCCAGAATGATCTCCAAATATCAAGATCCTTAAGTTAATCATCTCTGCAAAGTCCCTCTTTCCATGTAAGATAACATTTTCATCAGCTCCATGAGTTAGGAGGTCATTATCTTTGAGGAGACATTATGCTGTGTACCACACATATATTCATAAATTATTGCACAGTGTGATAAGACATTTCAAATTTAGCTATTTCTCATATAATTGCAATATTGCAGTCAGAAATTTGAGGGAAACATTTTATAATGTATTTCTTTGCAGACATATGTATGTATAGGTGATTACTCTCATGTAGCTAAAATATATGATTATTGGTAATGAAGCTTAACGCAGGTTTCACTTGCATTCAAAGACCTAAATATAAGCATTCAAAAGTGTTGACTTAAAATTCACTTTAGGTATAGGAATATGTAAAATGAAATTGCCATATTATTATGAAAATAATTGAATCCTTACTGGTAATGTGAGAGATGAATGTTAACTTGTAACTGGAAGATGATCTCTTCTCTTTTTCTTTTTCTTTCTTTCTGTCTTGATTTCTATCTTTTATTTCTTTGCCTTCCACTTTTTTCTTGCCTTCTTTGATTTTATTGAGCATTTCATGTAATTCCCTCTTTTCTCCTCAGCATATTAAGTGTAATTTTTAAACTTATTTTTAGTGAGTGATCTTGAGTTTTCAATATACATTTACAACAAATCCAAGTCCTCTTTCAAATACCACAGGTAGTGCAAACACTACATGTAGAGAATCCCCAATTCCTCCCTTAGTTTCAAAAGAGAGGTTTCTGAAGAGAGATCCAACATAATTCTAATTGTTCTTCCTCTATCGCCAAAGTGCTTGTTTCTCCTCTTTGTTTTCTTTCAAAATTATTTCTTTGTCTTTAATTTTCTGCAAATTGAATATGATATTTCTAGGTATGATTGTTTGGTATTTTGCCTGCTTGGTATTCTCTGAGTTCTGGGAATCTGTAGCTTGGTGTATCTATTGTTAATTTTTATAAATTATTTGCTATTATTGCTTCAACTATTTCTTGTGTTCCTTTCTTCTCCTTCTGGTATTCCCATTGTACATATGTTTTACCTTTTATAAGTATTTCAGAGTTCTTGGTCAATGTGTTCTTTATTTTTCATTCTTTTTTCTTTGCATTTTAGTTTTAGAAGTTTCTATTAACACTTCTTCAAACTCACTGATTCTTTTTCTGGCTGTGCCTTAATTAAGGTATAGCTAGAAAGGAAGTATTAACCAAATTCCTATTAGTTAGGGTCTAGTAAAACAGCTTCTTTTGAAGGCAGGTCTTGTTATGAGGAGAACAGTGATTTGGGCATATTTTAGAATAGCTACTTTCTTCCTCCTCCCACCAGTAATGAGGGTTTTTTTTCTCTGATTTTCACTATGAGAACCAGTAGAGCTCCTCTAGGTTAAATATAGATATAGAGATATAGATACAGATACATAGAGATATAGAGATATAGATAGATAGATGATGATAGATAGATAGATAGATATAGCCTATATTGAGCCTCCAGAAATTCAATTATAGTTTCAGTTTTCCTGCTCCAGGGTTAATTCCCACAGAAGTTTCCATTGCTGGGCTTCTGCTCTGGTAAGCTATGATTCTCTGTACCTGCCTTTCCAATTTTGGGGGCAGCAATTTCCCCGTGGCCTCAATTCTCTGATCAATCTCAGAGTTGTTAATCTTCAGTCTATTTACTTTTTTCTTATTACAAAAATAAGAGCAACTAATTCCAATCTGCTTACATTTTGGACCAGAAATAATCAAAAGTGACTTTATTTATTTTTATTGCTGAATTTTAACATTGCATTGTATGGATATCAGATCCCAGGAGATTCCTAAGTCTTAATAATTGTCTCTTTTCATTAAATGAGACCCTTTGCTTGCTTTGGAAAAATATTTGAAACTAACCATCATTATTTGTTGCTTGATGTATCAGAGTGAATTAGCTGTAAAATAAACTGATCTAGTGAATTTTCCACCATTCTCTCCTCCATACTAAAAACTCTTAAAAACATGATGGCCAATTGACTTAGGGAGTGGAAGAAAAGCACTATCTTGTCTTGGTGGATTCTATATCGCACCAAAGCTCATTTTGTAAGGGGTTTCCCAAATATATCAAAGGGTTTTAGATATTGCTTAGTCCAAAATAAAAATAAAATGTAATTAGCAAGTATCCACACACTCTTCTTCCCCATAGTCTTTGTAATATGGTTTGGGCATAGCTTTATATCTGGCTGGTAGGATAGAGTAAGAACTAATGTACAGTACTTCCAGGCCTGCTCACAAAATTCCTCAGTCAGTAATGTTTGCTCTCTTTTTCCTATCCGCAGCAAGTTTATAAGCCACTTGTTTAAGATTATAGTGACACAAAGATGGAAGAATGTTGGATTTCTGAGATAATGCTTGAAGGAAAGCCACTAAGGAGAGTCAAAAACCTGAATAAAACTATGACATAAGCAACAAATAAATTTGAATGTGACATGCCAAAAAATTTTGGGGTTTGTCATGTAGGAATAGTTTGGCCTTCTTGAATAATTAAACCATGACAACCCACTAAGCCATCACTAATTAAAAAAAAAAAGTCAGGCAAGCAAAATGTAGCAAGCAGGGAAAGAAAAGTTAAATTCTCAATGATCTTGGTAAGGAAATTTCACTGCATCCTCCATAGTGGAATTGATATATTCCAATCACTTGATGCCCTCTTGGATATAGTACCAGCTTGAGGACACATGATTTGTCATTCCTGGTGAAATTTTGGACACTTGGGAGGAACGGTAATATGGATGGTGACAAACTATGTATAGTCTCCATGACCTCTTTGTTCATATGTTCATTAAGTAAATGGTTGGGTGGCTAGGCAAAAGGCTATCTGAATTCTACAGAGTAGGCAATCTTGTAGATGTTATAAATTGCCTGTTCCCAGCTAAGAGCTTTTAGGGGATATTCACTTGTGGAGTTAATATTCTCTTAATTAGGGCCACACGTTTTTAGGTGTGTCTACATTTATGCCTAGGTGAATCATTTAACATCTATTTTGTACTGAGTTGTTCAAATAACATAGTCTCTTAGTGTCCCATGGTTCATAATCTCTACCAAGGCCTAGTGGGAAGTCACCAGCAGTTTCTCAAAAGGAGTATTTTCACTTGCTAAAGAGGGAATGGCTCTGCTCCAAAACCACATGTAACCTCTGCTGTGATTGTGATTTGTGATTCTCCTATCAGGGTTTGCCACAAGATCAATAGAGTATCTTGATCTTTCACAGATACTCTGCATTTCCTGTTCTGTCTCCTGCTGTCAGCACTTTCCAACTCCTGAAACCTGTCTATTGTGTCCTCTGGGATTCACTGTTCATTATCAGTAAAACCCTTTAGATTCTCAATCAATTCTCCAAATACTTATTTTACTTTCTTCCTCCAGTGAAAACCTGGTTTCCCCAAGGACACTGATTACTCTGCAGCCTTCTGAAGCAACTTACTCCATGCACTAATACACATCCCTGGGTCTGGAGTAGAAGTTGGGGGAGGGGTAAATACCCTTATTGATTCTCTTGCCAATTTGAGAAACTTTCTTTCCCTGCTCCCTAACAACTTCCCAAACTGATTTCTGTCTATAATATGCCCATTGACCCTCATTGTTTCAGTTATATTCCAGCCCTTAGAACATTCCCCCTCATTTCTTTGCAATATTACTTTTGGTTCATGGTCATTCTTGCCAATACATTTCTATCTTAATACCCCATTCATTTTGTCCTCTACTCTATCTTAAACATTAATTTTATCTCACTCTACCTCCTATCTGTCCAAGCCACTCCCCTTAATGCCTAAACTTTAATACTTTTTGGCTATACCAGGACATATGATCATGTTATCTTGCCACATTTTGACTATCTCTCAAATATTTGATTTTCTAACTTCCCTCTTTTGAAATGTTAATTTTTGTGGCTAATATTTAATCATTTCCTTGATAAATCCTTGACTCTTGAACATTTCTTTTGCTTCTTATCCTAAACAAAATTACAACTTTACAAAATCTACGTTGCCTATTTTATAACTGTATTTGTGCAACTAAACTTGGTTGGAGAAAAATATCCAAGTACAATGAGGGAGTCTTACTTTAAATTCATGGTCATAAACTTCAAGTTGATCCTTAATGCTGATAAAAATCATTATTCTTCCATATTTCTTAATGTTAGTTACATTTCTCTCTTCTCACTTCCCCATTTCCAACCCCAATGGACAGTGATCCCTGAGAAACAGGAAACAAATAAGATGAGAGCTATGGTTTTCCCAGCTTAAGATCTTTAGAGAACTTCTGGGCTCTGGTACAGGAAAGAGGAACCTACATAGAACTTGGAAGACGCCTCAAGTTAAGGAAATGGAGATGAATGTATGAGGAGACCATAAAGTTTGAAGGACAGAGTATGGGAGAAAAGATAGCTGTGCAGAGACAGAACTCCAGAGGTCTGAAAAGTATCCCCCTTGAGTAGTCATTAGAGTAATGACTGAGATATAAATTTAAGAAAACTACCCAAGGCTGGAAAGTAAAATGTGTGTTGCTCAACACATACACAGGATTAGTAATTGTGCTTTTGATATTGGCCAGATTGGAAAACCTCATCATTCGCAAGGCATTGGATAGAATACAGAAAAGAGTTTTGCCTCAGTAATGGAAAATAATTATCCCTAAAGACTGCTCTGGTCCCATTCAACAAACCTTAAAAGTAAGACCCACAAGGTTTAAACTGTTTTTAAGTAACTTAATCATATCACAGAACAAAGTAGTTCAAAGAAGCTAAAACCATAATGCTTGTTATTCATTCAGTCAAAAATTACCAGGCCTGTAAAAAAACAGGAAAATAAAACCTACTATGTGAAGAGAAATCAATCAATCAAAATCGACTCAGAAATACATAGATATTAGGAATAATAGACATGAGTATACTAAAACTGTTACTATTATTGAAGTTTATATTTTCAAAAAATTAAACAGATATCTAAGGCATAAATAAGACTCAAACTTCTAAAGATTAAATTAAAACTGTCTGAGATGAAAAATGCACTCTATAGAATTAGAAGCAGAATAGATATTGCCAATGAGAAATTAGTGAATTTGAACATATAGCCATAGAACAAAGCTAAAATAAAGCACACAAAACAAATAATTAAAACAAATGTAAAGTGCATCATTGAACTATTGGATAACTTTAATTAGCTAAATATACATGAAATTTGAGTCCCTGATGTACGTGAGAGAGAGCATGTAACAAAAAAATTGAAAAAATAATGACTGGAAAATTTCCAAATTAATTTAAATACCCACAAATGGAAAAGGTTCAACATACCCAAACACATGAAACATATATAAAAATATACCAAGACATATAATAATTAAGTTAAGAAACATTAATAGAGATAAACTTATAAAAGCAGTCAGAAGAAGAAACTTACTTTGCATAAAAGAACACATATAAGAATAATACTGCATTTCTCATCAGAAACAATGCAAGACAGAAGAAAGTGTTGTAACAGTTTAAAGTACTGAAAGAAACAAATTTGTCTATTTGTAATTTCATAATCACTAGAAATGTATTTCAAAATTAAAGAGAAGATTGTTGGTTCAGGTTATTTCATAGATTCAATTTTACTTGCTATTCCTCTGAAATTCCACTAAATTCCTGGAAATAATTGAACAGAATTTTCATAAAAATCATTCTGAAAGGTGGAAGGAAGAAGATAAACTGGCTAGGAAACTCAGAATTTGAAGGAAGTCACCATGGTGAATTCCCTGGGTTTTATTATTTTTTTTAATCTTCCCTATATAATACAGAATGACCAACAGGCATTAATTAATTAATTAATAGAAAAGTCTGCTCTTTCTTGACAAAAGACGGGGAAAGGGAAACCTTGCAGGGATTTCCCTAGTCATAAATGACTATTCATGGCACAAAGGTGCCAATAGGGATCTGTGAACCTCCATATGCTCTACTCAATACTCATGGGTGACAGCTAAGCCAATCTACCTTCAGCAGTGGAACACAAGGGTGAGACCTGGACAGGCCAATACATTCCCTACCTGACATTAGGTGTTAGCAGGTAGACCTATTCTTCTTTACCAGTTGTGTTAGCAGGTGTGTTTTCTTCTTCATTTTCTGGACCAGGTAATCGAGGTTAACATAAGATTAGCATCAATTGAGGGGCTTTCTACAAAATACTTGACTAGTATTTTCACTTCAAAATTGTCAAGGTTACCAAAAGTAAGGAAAGTCCAAGTAGTTCTCAGAACCAAGATATAGGTACCTAAGGAGACATGGTAACTTAATTTAACACATCCTGGATGGAATGTTAGAATAGAAATAGGTCATTTAGTAAAAAGTAAGGAAACATAAATAGGATATGGACTATACTTAGTGATAATGTATCAATATTGGTTCATTAATTGAATAAATATACCATACTAATGTGCAATGTTAAAAATGGGAGAAACTGGGTGAGGAATATCACAAGAACTCTCCATACTATCTTTGAGTTTTCTATAAATGCAAACACTAAAAAAATAAAGATTATTAAAAATATAATTTAGAGCAAGAAAATAAATGTTGCTATTTGCAAGACACTAGGGAGATGAAAAAATAAACCCAGACTGAGAGAAAATATTTGCAAAGCATATTTCTTACTCAAAAAAAGAGAAAGCTATTTGCCCAAAAATGTTCATGGCAGCTTTATTTGTCAATTTGATAAAAAATTGGAAATGATATAAAAAGCTAACAAAATGAATGTAAAAAGAAATTGTGAGTAGAGTAGAATAAGAAGTAATGAACTATGTATGCATACAACAACATGGATGAATCAATCTCAAAATAATCATTCTGAGTGAAAAAATCCGAACAATATAGCACACATAGAATACAATTCAATTTATATATAACTATAGAAAATTCAACAGGCATAAGGAAATATTTGGAAGTGTTCAAAATGTCCACTACTTTGATTTATGTTAAGGTTTATTATATATATATATGTATACTTTAAATGTACATACTTTATCTCAGTTATATCTCAAGAGACCCATTAAAATAAAATTTTCCCTTCAGTGGCTCTACTTTATTTTATTTTAATCATTTTTTTTCATAGAACTTTAGAAACAGTGAATCACACAAACTTGTGTTTTCTAAATTGAGAGAGAAAGAGAGAGGGATAGAGAATCAGAGAGAGACAAAGAAAATAAAAGACATACTATTTTCATGCTAATGCCAACTATATTTTACTAAAGAAAGAATTTATGGATTCAGCATTAAATCTTCCACAAATATACTGGTATTTTTGTAATCAGAAATGATGTGTGTAAAAAATAAAAAGCCTAAAAGTTACTGTTTTATACTATTGTATAAAATCATGCATGACTTTAGTTAGCTAACTATTTACAAAGTTAATTTATATTTCCATACCAGTCTAAATTCATTAGAATATTTGACAAAGTAGTCAAGTACAGATTTTAGAGATACACTTTTTTAACAGTTTTGTCTTTATTTGCTTAAACACAACACACACATACACACATATTTATATAAAATAAAACTATATATACCTGTAAACAAGAACTTTGTATAAATAAATATATATGTACTTATATATATTTAAGTGAAAAAACATCAATTAGTTGGGTATAACAGGAAGGCAATGCTTAGGTTACCTTGTTATTATCTTACTAAACCAGATTTATGTAAATCTTCAACATAGAAAGTAACATAATATTCAGAGAAAAGGCTAAAATATTTTTGTGAATGCTCTGCAATTTTAAATCACTATCGGCTTATTTGGAAAACCCACATCAGTAGCATGGTATAGAGATAATACCAGGAGGATTTATTGCGTTTACTTGGGTGGAAAAATTATATTAGATGGTCTTGACTTTGGTTTCACTCACATGGTTAAGTAATAATAATAATAATAATAATAATAATAATATTTAGTCTGTTTTTACTTTTTTATTTCTATACTTAGCAAATTATGCAATATAACAAATAACACAAATAACAATATTCTGAAAAGCCTCCACTGAATATCAGGCCTCTTTCAATATCATAAAATTCAGAGATTACGATGGCTGATGGAGATACCCTGGCTTAATGAGGAGCAGTGTCTGCTTTGATCTGCATGCATTCTTTTAGGCTTCACCAGAAACCCTCAGAATTCCATGATTATTAATGGTACACTTTGAGGAAATCATTTTTCTATTAAATTAATATATGCCAGGAACTGTCTTTGTCACAAAGGTCTTCAAGAAGTTTTCATTATAGGATACCTGGGTGGCTCATTCGGTTAAGTGTCTGCCTTTGGCTCAGGTCATGATCTCAGGGTCCTGGGATTGAGTCCCACATTGGGCAACCTGCTCAGTGGGGAGTCTTCTTCGCCCCCTCCATCTGCCTTTTGCTCCCCCTGCTTGTACTTTCTCTTTCTCTTTCTCTCTCCGTCAAATAAATAAATAAAATCTTTTCAAAAAAGAAGTTTTCATTATAGTATAGGAGACAAAGTAACAATTACAGTCAGTGTATTGCTACAAATAAACATAGGGAGCTAAGGGGAGTAAAAAATTAAGAACATTAGATGTGATTAGAATGTTGAGGTAGTTGTAGAAATTTTTACCATTGGGAATGATGCTTGGTCTAAATTTTATTTTTATTTTTAATTTTTTAAATATTTATTTATTTATTTATTTTCTTTTTTCTTTTTTTTTTTAATTTTTTTTTTTTATTTATTCATTTGACACAGAGAGAGAGATTACAAGTAGGCAGAGAGGCAGGCAGAGAGAGAGGAGAGAGGAGGAAGCAGGCTCCCTGCTGAGCAGAGAGCCCGATGTGGGCCTCGATCCCAGGACCCTGGGATCATGACCTGNATTTTATTTATTCATTTGACAGAGAGAGAGAGATTACAAGTAGGCAGAGAGGCAGGCAGAGAGAGAGGAGAGAGGAGGAAGCAGGCTCCCTGCTGAGCAGAGAGCCCGATGTGGGCCTCGATCCCAGGACCCTGGGATCATGACCTGAGCCGAAGGCAGCGGCTTTAACCCACTGAGCCACCCAGGCGCCCTATTTATTTTCAATGTATATTTATTTAGTTAGTTTTTTAGAGAGAGAGAGTTGGTGATGGGGTGGGGAGAGGCAGAGGGAAAGAGAGGGAATCTTAAGAGGCTCCATGCCCAGTGTGGTGACTTGGGCTAAATTTTAAAATACAGATAAGAATTATTTGGATTTAAGAGGAGAAAGTAAGGTATTCCAACCAAAGGAGTCAGCATGTGAGAATGTACTGAGGTGAGAAATAGCATGTCACTTGTTGTTTTTCAGTCATTATTACACCTTAGTATTTTAAAAACCACTAGGGAAATCGATAAATTCCTAAAGAGGAAATTCAAACACCTGAGCAGAATAACACTGTAGCAACTGAGAGAGCAGAGATTGGCTGGAAAATCACATGGAAACATGCTGTGTGTAATGCTGTACCACATTGGCTTGGCCATCTGGCAGTACTTCTGAACTGTGATGCCAGAACAAGACAAAATTTGGCAGGGAGAATAAATTACAGCATTCAAAACTAATGTATATGCCTCCTAGAAGCAATAGGCAGATTCAAATTAATGGGTCAGTGTTACCACTGCACAGAATGAACTGTTAATCCAGCCCCATTTATTTATGTCTTCTTTTATTTTTTCTGAACTATACTACTCTCTGAAGGCAAAATTTTTAATTTCAGATATCTGTATGTTATAAATTTAGTTAATGTCAAGTTTTATCCTCATCCACAAGTCATTTTGTTTCTTTAAGGAGACAGTTAATGCGTATGTGTTCATTTTCCATATGTCAATTTTACATTTCAAATTTGAGAATACATCATTCTTTCCAAGGTTTTTGAAGAGAGAGACATGGAGAATTATCATTAAATATTTTCAACAATGATTATATGTTTTATGCAACATAAGTGTGAGAGATATATATAAAAAAGGATGGCCCTGAATCTTTATCTCTCTGTATCCACAGTCTTGGAATGTGAGCTGTTGTACACTGTCATCAAGAAAGAGATTCTATACCCCATTCTTAGTGGTGGGGTTATGTGCCTTTCTTGACAACAACAAAAATCACAGCAAATTGCTGTGTGCTAGTTCTGAACCCGGGCTTCACTGAGTGTGACAACTCCCTTTCTTAAGATTATTATGAGAGCAAGCTTACGCAAACCTGTTGGAAGATGAGATATAGTGTTACCAGGTCCGATTCATCCTACCCGAAACCAGCAGACATCATCCATCCCTCAACTTATCTGCTATGTCTCTGAAGAAGTGGGAACTAGAGCAGGAATAAGCCAAAACTGGCACAAACTAAACTTTAAAGACAGCTACTGTTTTATACTATTTAATTTAGTTATGGTGTAATGCACAGCATTATATAGAAAACTGATAACAGATCTAACACATTTTATTAATGAACATAAATAGTATTACTGTAGTATGATTTTTGTGCCTTATCTCCCTTTATCCTTGCTAAAGTATACTTGCCTAGTTTTCTACTAGGCTGCCCAAATTTACTTAATTGCAAAGTGGAGAGTATACTTAATTTAATTAAATGCAAGTGCATTGAAATGTTTGGCTGAAAAGTAAAATGACTCTAGTTCACTGCTATAAGTGTAAGAAACACCTATATTTGCTTTTTAAGTTGAGATGCAGCATCCTTTCTTAATATAAAGTAACTCTACATAAAAATAGAAATGTAGTTATTCTGCAGAGGCAGTTTATACCCCCCAACTATATCTGAGCTGGATGTTGAGACTGATGATGACACACACACATTAAGATGGTGTGAACAGGCTTATGACTCTTATAAGGAGGCTTTCTAGGGAGAGCAGGACAGCTCCCGTGCAAATACAGATACGTCTTGAGAGTATAAGGAAAAGAGATTGGTTGGGTATTTTTAAAGGTAGTGGGGGGGGGGTCCCAGATGAGGGTTCCTATGCATAGTTTACACTTCTCACTAGCGTGGAAGGAAGAAACACCCAGGATTTCTTATGAACTTCTCCATATGTGAAGCAGAAGGGCAAGAGTGAGGTATGAGGAGAAAAGTGGTTAGTAGTCAAATATCAAAAATGAATTAAGGGTCTTTATTACAGTTCACCCCTGATGTTGCTTGCTGACTGAAATATGCTATGTTGCATTCAACTGATTTGAATTTTGTCAAGTAAACTGTTAAGGCGATTTATGAGACCTCAATCTGAGGTTATTATAGAGGTAAAAGTTCTATTAAATGTCTTGCTCAGGAGCCTAGCATTATGTATTCTGAGAATTTAAATGAGTGCCTAGTTCACTATCAGTTATGTTTGGAACTCTTAAAAGGTTAGGTGAGTATCTCAATGAGACTTTGTAATGTGAGTCATATCACAGGTATGGAGACATGTATAATCTTTATTTGTATTTTAGATATCTATGAGGCAAGAGGTTCTTAGACTTTTTTACTGCAAAGTTGGCAACCTTGGTAAGGAATTGTTGCTACAATTGATTATTCAAATGGATTAGAGGGCAAGGTGATGTTTAAAAGCTTTTACTAGTTAAACATCAAAAGTATAGTCAGTTTGTTACAAAAGGGAAAGTTAATAAAATTTAATTTGTGAGAGATCATATTTATGAAAAATTATAAATGGAGAATGCAGATTTATTAAAAAGTAAACATATATAATCCTTACTCACTGCTAACAATGGCTATGTAACTATAGATTACTAAAGTAAAATGTAGAGAAATAAAGGTCAGAAAAACCATGAAGGACATATAGGACAAAAGACAGACTGACAATTATGGAAAGAAAAAAAGCATAAACACAGAATTTGGAAAGGGAGATAGTGAAGAAAGTAGGAATAAGTGACATGAGATTTGCTTTCCACATTTCTTTTGGAAAATGGGCATAGCATTTATTATGCATAGTTATGTCATTCTTTAGTTAAATTGTATATGTTTGTTTGCTGGAGAAATAAATGAAACATCACAAATCATAGCCCTTCATCTATTTTTCAAAAAAAATAATACATAGGGATTATACAAAGAATAATTTAACATGATGTCAGGAAATTATTTTACAAATGTTTAAACATTTTTTAATGTTCTTTTAAAAAGACTGGAACAAGACTGGTTTTATAATTGAGAGGAACTTTATTTTCACTGAAATATTAGATCATGAGTGTAATAAGATATAAAACAAGATATAAACTATCTCATATAAATATAAATATGTACAATAAATAGAACATAAAATGGAATTGTATAGCCTAATTCTTTTTTTTTATTTTTTAAGAAGATTTTATTTGTTTACTTGAGAGAAAGAGAGAGAGTGCACATGAGAGCATGAGCAGGGGAGAGGGGAAGAGGGAGAGAGAGAGAAGCAGACTCCCTGCTAAACAGGGAGCCAGATGTGGGGATCAGTTCCTGCACCCTGGGCTCATGACCTGAGCAGAAGGCAAGCACTTAATGGACTGAGCCACCCAGGTGTCCCAAGCCTGTATTCTTTTTAAACAGATCTATGGAGATATAATTAACATAAGATACAATTCAACCACTTCAAGTGTACAATTCAATGTTTTTAGTTTATTTATAGACTTCTTCAAACATCACCACAGTCTAATTTGAGAATATTTCTTACCCCAGAATGAAACCCATTCCCATTAGAGTGTATGCTTTTTTCCTCTTTTTTTTCCACTTAGCATAATGCTTTGAAATCTTTGCATTGTTGTGCCTATTAATCATTTATTTTTATACATGTTGTTAGTAGTGTTCTAAGTTATGAACATACCATAAACTACTTACCCATTCCTTTGTTAATAGATATTCTAGTTGTTTCTAGTTAGCTCCTGCTATAAACCTTAATGTTTAGTTTATTTGTATGTATGTGTACATATGTGTGTACACATGTGTGAAAATATAATTTGTCTTTTTTTTAAGGTTTTATTTGAAAGAGAGACTCAGAGAGAGAGAGAGCATGAGCAGAGGCAAGGCATAGAGTGAGAAGCAGACTCCCCACTGAGCAGGGAGCTCAATGCAGGGCTCAATCATAGGACTCTGGAATTACAAACTGAGCTGAAGGCAAATGCTTAACTGACTGAGCCACCCAGGTACCCCACTTTTATTTTTGTCTGTTAAATATTTAGTCAAGGAGTTTCTGGGTTATAAGGTAAATAGAAGCTTGGAAACAGTTAACTTTTGGAAGATTGGAAAAGGAAAGGGTATAATTTAGAGTTGATGTCTTTCTTGCCTGACACTCCCATTGCAAATCCCAATACCATAGCTCAGCATGGCAGAGAACAAAGTTCAGGGGTTTAAGAATAGCTGGGAATTAAGACAGAAAGCTCTAGATGTAGGAGTACCTTAAGTACCTTAGCACAACTGAGAGGATAAGACTCAAATTTGTATATACACCTCCCAAGTGCATCCTTGATCCCTATCATATGAATGCCTAGGTAAGACCCTAGGGTTTTTTTCTTCTCACAGAAATGACAGAAACAAGAGAGTAGTCTGCCCTTGAAAGAAAGGGCACTTCTGCACTGTGTAAGCCTTGCTAGTTTGCTGCTTTGTTGGCTGTGTATTTGTGAACCTATGAGCAGCTTCAGGAGCAGAAAGCTGAAGTTTTATTGCCTTCAGGTGTCAGGGATTAGAGCACACATATGGTAAAGAGCTGTAAATTTAGAGGAGAAATCCCAGAATAAAGACAATCACAGATATGTGAGGACAAAATTTTGAGTGTAAACTCTGCCCAAATCATCTGTCTAGACACAGAAAAGACCCGTGGGAGCCAGGCTTAAAGAAACAATGAGAAAATGAAAGAACTGAGATGAGATATCACATTACAGGGCAAACAGAGTTTTCATTTTGAGTTCAGGCAAGTTCATTATCTACCAGACTAAAACCTAACAGTTTTTACAAGAATATAACAGAATTTAAAGTTGGTATAAAGTATTGTCTACCATGTCTACTCTTTAACCAAAAATTACTAGACAATGAAAAAGGAAAAATGTGAGCCATTCAGAGAGGAGTTAAAAAAAAAAACACAGTTAATAGAAATAGACTCTGATATGTTGTTATTGTGAATTTACTTAAGAGTTCAAATAATCTATTATAAGTATGTTAAAACAGTTAATGGAAATATGAATAATTAATTAAAGGAAAATATCTCAATGAATGAAAAGATAAAATGGAAACAAAAGACAAAAAGGGAAGTTCTAAAAATGAAAGGTGAAATAAGTAAATGAATATTCACTAGACAGATGTAGAAGATTGAAGATGGCAAATAAAAAGAGAGTAAATTTGGCCATAAATCTATAGAAATTATCTACTTCAAACAACAGAAAGCAAAACTATTTAAAAACAACAAGAACAATTGGGTATCAGAGGTAAATCAGGTGGTTCAACATAGGAATAACTGTACTCCAGTGTAAGAGGGAAAAGAAATTAATAAAATATTTGATGAAATAATGGCCACAAATTTCACATATTTAGCAAAAACATTGGATTTTAGATCCAGGAACCTAAATGTATCCCAAGTTGTATAAATTACAAGAAAAACATGTCTAGATATTTCATGGTCAAATTGCTCAAAACCCAGGTTGGAGAGAAAAATTTTGACAGCAACCAGAGGAAAGTGATTGATTAGATAGCAAGTAAATAATGAGATGACTAAAAACTAACTTCTTACTAGAGGTATGGAGTCCACAAGATGTTTAAATTATATATATGAAGGGCTAGAAAAAAATTGTCAGTAGTCCATAATTTGTAGGAATCATTTTGCCCTACCTCATTACTACCCATCAAGCCAAATTACTTCATAGACACAATAAGCCTTTTAATTAAACAAAAATACACACAACTCTTCCTTTTGCCTGGAAAAAAATATGCATACCTCCCATTTGGAAAATGCATGAAATACTGTCCTTAATACTAGAAGAAAATTTCTTAAGGTGAAAAACACACTTTTATTAGCACAGCTTTTTAATTAAAATCTAATTATTCAAATAATTTCTTTAATTTTTATTATATCACTATACCAATATTTTTGATGGAGCTGTCATAAAATAACATCAGTTTGGCCAATATATTGAGTCTTAGCTATGAAAATGGGATTGAGAACACTGTGTTTGGGCTTGAGTTATTATTATTGTAATGGTTAATATTTTATAACCTAGAAAAAATACTGCAAAACATTAAATCTCATTCTGTTTCCTCATGCCACGTATAACTTTCTTTGAATGAAGGTAGTTTGGTGTTATCCCTGGGAAACAAATGATCACCTTGAGTTATTTTTCTATTTGTAAGATAAAGTCTTATAAGGCGAATTAAACAGCATTTCAATCTGCCATGGCTGTTAGCATAAACTGAAATAATCTAATCTTTTAGGGTATTTTGCTCCTTTAATTTTTTTTATGTCATACATTTGAAGTGATGCTTTTTATTAAATTCTTACCTCCTCAAAGGCATCAGTATGTATTTATTCTTAAAAATGACAACTGACAGAGATTCCATGCATATTAACTTTAGCCCCCTCTCTTTTTTTTTCATATGGGATGATAGAATTTTAAAGAATCAGGGAAAAAAATAATCACGAGTTTCTTGACATGAGATGAGCTAATAGGACCTTAAATTTAAAAGAACATTGAATAGATTAAAGGGATTAGTTGGTTTAAAGTCACAAGAGATAGGAACACAATAAATTGCAGTTAAACTTGGGAAATTTGTTCATAAGTAGAAATTACATGATACTACAATTAGAGAAGTTATATAGTTCAATCTGCTTTGGAAATGATAAAACTATGCCAAAATGACTTACCCTTAGATAATTATTGTCAGCATGATTTACTGTCATGGTCTTCTAATTCCTAGACGCATGCACACACACACACACACACACACACACACACACACACACAGTACTGAAGTGTAAATTTTAAAAGGAAGGTCATAACTGCAGCAGCAGTCTTTAATAAATGCTGTAGCATTTAAATGTTTAACAAATGATATTGGCTTAAACAATTAAATCATATATAATGAACCAATATTCCATCATTGTAATTATATATGGAAAATGATGTGTTAATTTTTTCAATGAATGTGCATGTTCTCTTGTTTGTTGATGAAAATTTAAGATGAGTCCTATGATTTACCTACACTGTAGCAAGTTGTAGCACCCTTCTGATCTCTTAATGTCACAAATTCTGTCTCAATTTTATAATTAAAAGGATCAAGTCCAAAATTGGTCAACATTCCAGTGTAATACTTACTCTGCCTTTCCCTCATGCTGATTGGCTTCTTCTCTTTTCTCAACTCACTTCTGTCCCTACTTGCTAGCTCTAAGTGTACAAGACTGAAGTGGAGTGTAGTAGGTAGAAGTAGTGAAATGAAACTCTTCTGTTTGAACTTTAAGACTTCAGGCTTACTGTGCCTGGATATGGCAAAAATTCATGAGCTTTTAGAGGTGCTTGTGAGATGCCAACTGGAACCCTTAATTCTAAGACATGTGAATGAGCAGTTTACTTTCTGTTTCAGCTTGTCCCTCCAGGTCCCTCCTCAACTTCTCTTTCTATTGCTATTTCTTTTCCTTTCTATTTCTTGTAGACTTGTGTTGTAGCAATCTCCTTGTCTTCTAGCAGTTACTCTCTTGAGGAGTATGCTTTAGAGCTCAAGGTCAACTTTTATCTCACTAGTCCACTTCTGGCTAAGAGAAATTTCATGAATATCCCTTACCCTGATTATTTTTGAAAGTATCATTCTCTCATGACATACCACTTATATTTTGCCAGGTTTGCAAATTTAGAAGGTCAGGCAATAACTCATCTGTCCTTCCAATATGGGGGCCTTTTGATCTCTCCGTGTACCCTATGGAAAAATATCCTGACTAAGCTTGAGAAGAAGAACTTATTTATCTAACCTTTTGAGATTCTGTGAAGTAAATGGTATTATGGCTATATAGCTTTCTCAGAGCCTTCTGACTCTTTAAAAAATATACACATCTACATACATCTCCTTTCTTCTGCTTTCTTTTTAAATCTGTGATGTGACTGAAGGATTTAAGAAACATGGAACTTTTTTCTGGAAATGTCCTTTGTAAATGTGACTATATTTGGAATTTCATATGCACTTTATATTTATGTTCTTATTGAAATTTTAATTTTAACATCACTTACCAATATTGTAATGCTCAAGTGAGCATCTTTGAGGGCATTGTCATACAACTTCAATTTTTTTATTTGTCCAGATTGCTAAAAGTAGAATTCATAAACTAATGATTTTAAAGACTTTAAAATTTTCCATATATATTATGGAATTTCCACACATGTTATATTAACTTTGACTTCTACCCCCAGTGTATGAGAGTACTTATAGGCAAAATATAGCATTTTATTATAATTAAGCCTCTTCATTCATTGATAATATGTTATAAAATTTATAAGACAATTGGTTTTAGTATACATACATATATGTGTGCATAAACTCATGTATGTAAGTGTATGTGCATGCATGTATATGTGTATATGCAAGCTTTAAATCATTAACATTATGATTTATTAACATATTGTTCATAAAAAAATTCTTCAGTGTTGCCATGACTTTCTTTACCTGGTTAAAAGAAGCTGAGCCTTCATTACAGAACTTAATTGGATTTAAATAGTGAAGAAGAGAAGGTCCCATTCAGTGTTTTAAGAAAATTCTCTAAAATTTTCAGAAGAATTACAACTTTGCAAGAACATTTCTTAAAGATGTTTCCATTTAATACTTAGTATAAGCTCTAGGAGAATATTTATTCATAATTTATAAAATATAAATTGGCTGAGAAATAATGCAGACTTAGTTTTAAGGCAGACCTTTTTTTCCAGCTTATTCATGTTTATGGGCAATATTTGTATGAGACATTTATCGATATTAATGCTTAGGAATATCTTCTTCAGTGACATTTCAATGTTGTGAAGTTAAAGCTTTCTATTTATCCTCCTTTGGAGAAGATCTGCTTAAGTTCCAGAGTAAAAATAAGGTCTGTCACTCCAAAAGGGAGGATAGGTAGGTAGGTCACTAAATAAGAGTTTTCTAATTTTAGAGTTTCTCTCCTGGAATGTGGCATCATGATTATGCCTTCACTGAGTCACCTTGTGGGGCTTGGGGGCTCAGCGAACATTTTGGATATGTTGCTCTGACTTCAGCTTTTGCTCTGAGTAAAAAACTGTCTTTGTCTCTGACCCAGAGTTCTTGTGTTTTTGTCAGTGTACACACATAACACACACACACACACAGGTAAGTATAACACAAATTATTTCAAATATAAAAAATACCTGCAGAAGCTTATTAGTAGAATAAATATAGCTGAGGATACAGCCTGATTATAGGTCAATAGAAATTTCCCAAAGTGGAATGTATCCTAGCTATTGTAATAGGGGAGAAAAAAAAAAGATACTAACAAATAGATAAACAAAACTCAATCATACAAATTGTAAAAAAAAAAAAAAGAGGCAGAATCAGGTATATTTGATGGAGATGCACCTGACTACATTAAAAATACCAAAGATTATACAAAAAAGTTACTAGGACTAATAATTCAGTGTAGCATGTTATTAGGGATAAATTCAATTTACCAAAACTCCATTGTATTTCTATATACAGCAATGAGAAAATGGAATATTTTTTAAGTTTTTATTAAAATTCCAGTTAGTTAACATACAGTGTAATATTAGTTTCAGGTGCACAATGTAATGATTCAACACTTCCATATACACCCCGGTGCTAATCACATGTGCACTCCTTAATTCCCACCACCTATTTAACCCAACCTTCCACAGACCTCCCCTCTTGTAACCATCAGTCTGTTCTCTATAGTTAAGAGTCTATATCTTGGTTGGCCTTTCTCTTTTTTCCCCCTTTGCCCACTTATTTTGTTTCTTAAATTACACATATGAGCAAAATCATATGGTATTTGTCTTTCTCTGACTGACTTATTTTACTTAGCATTAGATTCTCTAGCTCCATCCATGTCATTGCAAATGTCAAGTTTTTTTTATGGCTGGGTAATATTCCACTGTGTGTGTGTGTGTGTGTGTGTGTATCACATCTTCTTTATGGGTTCATCAGTTAATGGACACTGTGCTGTTTCCATAATTTGGCCATTCTAGATCATGCTTCTGTAAACATAGGGGTGCATATATCCCTTTGAATTTACATTTTTGTATTCCATGGGTAAATACCTAGTAGTGCAATTGGTGGATCCTAGGGTAGTTCAATTTTTAACTTTCTGAGGAATTTCCATACTGTTTTACAAAGTGACTGTACCAGTTCGCATTCCCACCAATAGTGCAAGAGGATTTCCCTTTCTCTACATCCTTGCCGACACCTGCTGTTTCTTGTATTGTTGATTTTAGCCATTCTGACAGGTGTGAAGTGATATCTCATTGTAGTTTGGATTCATATTTCCCTGGTGGTGACTGATGTGTCCACTAAGAAGTTGCTACAGCTGATGTCAAAGAGCTTGGTGCCTGTGTTTTCCTTTAGGGTTTTGATGGTTTCCAGTCTCACATTTAGGTGTTTAATCCATTTTGAACTTATTTTTGTGTATAGTGTAAGAAAGCAGTCTGATTTCATTTCTTTGCATGTTGCTATCCAGTTTTCCCAATGACATTCATTAAAGAGATCAACTTTTTCCCCATTGGATATTCTTTCCCACTTTGTCAAAGATTAATTGACCACAGAGTCATGGATTCATATCTGGGTTTTCTATTCTGTTCTAATGATCCATGTATCTGTTTTTGTGCTAGTACCATACAGTTTTGATCACTACATCTTTGTAATTTAGGTTGAAGCCTGAAATTATAATGCCTCCATCTATCTCTTCCTTTTCAAGTTTGATTTGGCTATTCAAAGTCTTTTGTGGTTCCATGTAAATTTTAGGATTGTTTGTTCTAGCTCTGTGAAATATGCTGTTGGTGAAAATAAAATTTGAAATAAAACTATACATATGTCATTAAATGCCATTATAATGCCAACTACCCTGAAATTACATGCAAATATAAGCAACTATATGAAATATTTATATGCAGAATACTATAAAATATTGTTGAGATGAATCAAAGAAAACATAAATGGAAAAGTACATGGTATCCATAAATTAAAAAACTCAAAATTGTTAAGGTATCTGTTTTCTCAAAACTGATATATAGATTCAATGTGTCAAAATTCCAGCAGGGCATTTTTTAGAGGTCTTCAAGCTGGATCTGAAATTTACATGGAAAAATATTTTTTTTTAATTAATTAGCATGGCCAGATTATTCCATTTGTGGAATCCACTACCTTATTTTAACACTTATTAAGGTAATGTGTTCAAGGCAGTGTGGGATTGGTTAAGTTATAGATAAATACATAAATTAAATGGAATAGGGGAGTTCTGATACTTATACATATATGAGTGATTTATTTTTTTATTAACATATAATATATTATTTGTATCAGGGGTACAGTCTGTGATTCATCAGTATTACACAATTCACAGTGCTTGCCATAACACATACCTTCCCAATGTCCATCACCTTGCCAGCGCAGCCCTCTCACCCCCCTCCGTTCCAGCAACCCTCAGTTTGCCTCCTGAGATTAAGAGTCTCCTATGGTATATCTCCCTCTCTGGTTTTTTCATTTCTTTCCCTACGATCCCCTGTCTTGTTTCCCAAATTCCTCATATCAGTAAGATCATATGACAATTGTCTTTCTCTGATTGACTTATTTCACTTAGCATAATACCCTCTAGTTCCATCCATGTTGTTGCAAATGGTCAGATTTCAATTTTTGATGGCTTCATAATATTCCACTGTATATATCTACCACATCTTCTTTATCCATTCATCTGTCAATGGACATCTAGTCTCTTTCCATAGTTTGGCTATTGTGGACATTGCTGCTACAAACATTGGGGTGCAGGTGGCCTTTTGGATCACTACATTTGTAACTTTGTGGTAAAATCCTAGTAGTGCAATTGCTGGGTCATAGGATAGCTCTATTTTTAACTTTTTGAGGAACATCAATACTGTTTTCCAGAATGGCTGCACCAGCTTACATTCCCACCAAGAATGTAAGAGGGTTCCACTTTCTCTGGACCCCTGAAAACATCTGTTGTTTCCCGACTTGTTAATTTTAGCCATTCTGACTGCTGTGAGGTGGTATCTTGTTGTGGTTTTGATTTGTATTTTCCTGATGCTGAGTGATTTTGAGCTCTTTTTTCGTATGTCTGTTGGTCATTTAGATGTTTTCTTTGGAGAAATGTCTGTTCCTGTCTTCTGCCCATTTCTTGATTCGATTATTTGTTCTTTGGGTGTTGAGTTTGATAAGTTCTTTATAAATTTTGGATACTAGCCCTTTGTCTGAAATGTCATCTGTAAATATCTTCTCCCATACTGTTGGTTGTCTTTGGTCTTGTTAAATGTTTCCATTTCTGTGCATAAGCTTTTTATTTGATAAAGTCACAGTAGTTCATTTTTGCCCTTGCTTCCCTTGCCTTTGGCAATGTTTCTAGGAAGAATTTGCTGCAGCTGAGGTGGAAGAGGTTGCTGCCTGTGATCTCCTCAAGGATTTTGATGGATTCCTTTCTACATTGAGCTTTTTCATCCATTTTGAGTCTATTTTTGTGTGTGGTGTAAGGAAATGGTCCAGTTTCATTCTTCTGCATGTGGCTGTCCAATTTTCCCAATACCATTTGTTGAAGAGACTGTCTTTTTTCCATTGGACATTCTTTCCTTTTTTTTTTTTTTTTTTTAAAGATTTTATTTATTTATTTGACACAGAGAGAGAGAGATCACAAGTAGGCAGAGAGGCAGGCAGAGAGACAGGCAGAGAGACAAGGAGAGGAGGAAGCAGGCTCCCTGCTGAGCAGAGAGCCCGATGCGGGCCTCGATCCCAGGACGCTGAGATCATGACCTGAGCCGAAAGCAGAGGCTTTAACCCACTGAGCCACCCAGGCGCCCTCTTTCCTTCTTTATCAAAGATTAGTTAACCATGACAGATTTTTTTTGGACAAAGTTGAAAAGGAAATTCGGTGGGAAAGGAAGTTCTTTTGAATCAGTTCTTTCAAAACGATTGGATGTCTGTATGTTAATAAAAAATAAATGTTTCTTGATCCATATTTTAAATCATATATAAATATCAGTTATTTTTTTTCTGTTTATATTTGTATGTGTGCATTTTCTTCCCATCCATTCAATTGTTATATTAATTATGAAACAACATTTTATATTAGTAAAGCTTATAGGTTTTGAATTTGGACCAAATGGTTTAAATAATAATCTTCACTTGAACTCTGTGTAATTTGGCAAGTACAACTGATCTTTTGGAGGTTCAGTTTCATTATTTGTAAAATTTTTATACTTGTACTTACTGTATAGAGTTATGGTGATAATTAAATGAGTTTACTGATATTAATGATCATTTAAGAGACATTTACTTATAATCACGTTGTGTTGGGTGTCAGCCTAAGAGTTTTAGATGTACTGACACCTCAACTCCTCACATCAAATATATATGATGTTATTCTTTTTTTTTTTTATTACGACTTATTTTTTTTAGAGAGGGAGTGGGGGAGAGGAGCAGAAATGGAAATGGCTCCATGCTATATACTACCAAATGTAAAAGTGTAAACATCTAGTGCCATTTTATTTATTGTAAAGACATGAGTCTAGGCAGTTACAAAATGAATTCCTATTAAATTAAATCTTTTGAAATTTCACTTGAATTATTTTTTTCTTTAGGATTTTTTAAAATCTTCTTGGAAGTTACCTTTATTTTGATCACAGATCTATTCAGTCATTCAATACACTTCTCAATGACATGACTAATTCATTGACTGGCATTAAGACAGAAATATAAAATAAATATGCATTTGAAGAGAAGAAGCAACTTCTCCTCAAATATGAATTTTGTTGAGAAACAATCTGAGGATTTATCATTAATCATGAAGGTGGCTGTAATTAAGAATAATTAAAGTATTAATCAACTTGGTAACAGAACTAGTTTTACTGATTTTTAGTGTGTCCACCTAATTAAGAAACATGAAGAACTAATGATTGTTTTTACTTATATCCCTGGCCCGGAATACAGATGGAATCACTCATCCAAAGCTTCTATGGATGAATTGCACAGTTGAACACTAAAGCTCACAGCTGCTCTTAAAACCAAATCCTAATCAAAAACTAAAACAAAAATCATTTTTGTCTGACCTCACCCACTATGAAGTAGGAAAGAATTAGGAGCTGTCCTATAATCTATCTCTTCCTTTAGATGCCTGCCAAAGAGAGAGAGATGGTCCAATCAAAACTCCTTGCAAACATAATGAAGGACCTCTTGCCATAGAAACTGAAGGCATGCTTTGGTGGGATGTCATTATAGGTGGAATGCTTTAGCAGTAGAAACCTGGTTTGTTGGTGAAGAAATTTGAAATCTATTGATTTATGGGACATGGCACCATAAGAAATGTCATATAACTTGTAACTCATAGGATGTAAAAATCAGTTTTGTGATCAAATACCATCCTTATGTGTAGGTGATGAGTATATACATCTTTTAGAACCATTGTGAAGTCTTGACCAGAGACTATACCAAGGAAAAGGACTTAGAAGGCTGAAGGTTAAATGAACCCAGATTCTCCTTTATTCACCTATGCTTCTCAGTTATATGTGCACTTAAAGTTATTAGCTAAGCTTAATACTAAATAAAACATTTGACTTGTGTGAGTCTAATTTTATAATCTAATCATGGTGTTCACTCAGATTGTTGCTAAGAGCATTACCTTGGAATCATAATGACTAAGAAAAAAGAGAGAATGAAAAATACAATGAGAACCTGATGTCCTTTATGTTATCTCAGTCATGTCCATGTAAATCTGTACAATGTATGTAGCGGCTCATATAATTAACTTTTCTGTATAGTTATTGGCCCCTGAGAACAAACTTTTACAATAGTGTGATCCAAGATAAATTTTTTGATCTTGTTCTTTTAAAATCATTTAGCAAATACTTGTTTTAGAAAGTCACATGGGTCTAAGAAGCCAAACCTGAGTGTATAGGATGAGGCAAGCAGTAATCCATAAAAAATTATGTAGCAATTTTAGTTGATGAAAAACTCGCTGAATAGTTATAAGTGAAGTGAATGTCATTTTGGTAGGCAAAATTCTAAGCTGATATTATTTGATACTAAAATTAAGATAATACTAAAATTTGTACTTTATAATATATCACAGTGAAATATCATGTTGAGTGTTAAAAATAACTCTGAGGTGGACATGGATATTTGTTAGCCTGGGACAGCTCTGATTTGCACATTTAATAAAATAATTATTATAGTGGCCTTTTCAGTTCTCAAAATTGCTCTTCTTTGGATGAATGATAGGGTCACGCTAGATATAGACATAGAGGAGGGTCTTTAAGAGAAAGCAATTTGCATCATAAAAGACTAGATATATCTAACCTGGAGACTATAGACATTAAGAGACTTGTCACAATTTTATTTGAATATTTAAAAAATTATAATTTTATAACAACCACAGATGACCAAAAGTAGATAATTTTCCTTAACAGATTTTGAGTTTTTCCTATCATCAGCTCCATGGCCTCCATGATTACTAAACATCAAGATGGCTTCTAATGATATTTCATGATTTGTTCTAAAAAATAATTGAGTTGTCAATGAATATGTGCTCTTGTCTATTCTATGTTCAGGTCACTATGTAGGATATGGAATAAAAAGGTAATCCATAAATGTGGGGATCCACTACAATGAGGCTTGTTATATAAATGAATAAGGGTCAACTCATGTGTGCATAAAGGACATTTTACTAAAGGAGACCTTTGCAATGATCTTTGCAACATGATCAGTCTATGGTAAGTGAAACTATGGGGTAGATTTCTGTTAGATTAATAAAACACATGAAATCATGGGGGAGAAAAATGTAACAAACTGTTAAGGAACAATGAATAGTTTGGCTAGCTTAGAGTGACATAGTGGGAGATAGACCCAGAAATGCAGAAATGAGCAATAGTGTAAAATTCTTATGGCTATTTACTGGTTTTTGTTTAAATTATATGATACATGGAAGAGAAAGCAAGTTGGACAAGTCATTGAAAAATGTTCCCATTTTTAGGGGAATTTGAGAACTTCTTCATTCCTAGAATCTGGGAATAGGCTTAAAGTTTGTATATTAACAAAGTCAGAGGAAAATAGGGAAGAAAGAGAGAAAAAGAAGGGAGAACGATATTCTGAGAATGTATAACACACTGGACAGATGTTTTGACTTTTGCCACACTCAGGTCACAGTTGAAAGATGCTTCATTATAAAGAGTTAATGAAGGCCAAAGATTGGGTCTCTGTGAGATCTTAGTGGTATATGAGAGTCCAGTTACTTCACAGTGGATATAGTACAGGAGAAAAATCTCATCCTTTTCACAAAAGACTTGAAAAAAATCCTCTTTACATATATATATGTTAAGTGGACTTGAAATAGGAATTTCCCTGAGGAGTGACATCCCCAACTGTATCTGTGAGACAATGATGCTTTATTGTCAAATTCCTGAGGTAATGCCTCCCTTCTTTCACTATTTTCTCCAACTCATGGTAAAATGTAAGTTACATGTACTACTTATATGTATGTAATACTTATATATGTACATAGCTACCAGTGTATGTTGGGAGAAAACATTATTAAAGAAAATATCAGTGTAGAAGCAATCATTCCGTACCCTTTGTGTATTCATGAAGAATGTCCCATGGATCGTTGCCACAGCCTGTTGTTGCTTAAGATCTTTTATCCTTGTATTGTTCCTGAAGGTAACACTTGGAAACAACTATTTGGCTCCTTAGTGCCACCCACCAGGCTGATTTGTCTGAGATCTTGTTTCTCAGCAGGTCCCAACTAGCTATGTTGTTTTAAGTTGTGCTTCAGTGAATCCTTAATATGTTACTCATGCCCTCTCTACTTTCCAAACAATAGCTATAGGAAACAAATGTCTTTATTCTTGGTGGTATGCCAAGATTGAGTATTGTAGAAATCCTCTCTTTGAAGAAACTGTTAAAAATTCAAAACCATTACTTTAACATCTGAATCCTATTCTAGAATTTAATTTTGTCAGTAGAGACATAGCCTCA
The DNA here is from genome assembly GCA_002007465.1 of Ailurus styani. Taxonomy (NCBI): domain Eukaryota; kingdom Metazoa; phylum Chordata; class Mammalia; order Carnivora; family Ailuridae; genus Ailurus; species Ailurus styani. Next base: position 1,186,899 of record LNAC01000375.1, on the reverse strand, counting down.
GAATTCTATTTATGTTAGTCATAGTTAATCCTCAAGTAGATATTTAAAAAAATGTTTTTAAACAGTACATTTAGATAAACTTACTAAAAATTCAACCAAAATGAAAAAGAATAATCAGCATTTTTGAAAAAATACTGCTTTTGAAAGCAATATTTCTCAATAGTCATGAGTCCATGACATGAATTTTTGACAGTGGACCATTGCCCCATTCAACTGCTTTCTTCTCAAGTTGGCTTCCTGCTCATACACAAAATTAGAGAGGTAGTGAATGGGGGGAGTGGTCCACACCTTCAGGTGTCTCAAGCTGTATGATTCCAGATATAGAAGTCCAAACTAGGAGAAAAGAGTCTAACCAATGACCCAAATATGAAACTATTTATAGCAAGTGCCAACATATTGGCTATTATTTGCTTGTCCTAGACTCAAGCAGAACCACTTGCAGGAGCCCCCAGTGGAAAAGCATTCTGCATCAAGATGGAGTTCTTGAACACTGGATACCAGCAATAGTTCTAGGGGCAAATCAGTAAAGAATGTTATAATATAAAAATTGTAATCCTTTGAAAAATCTTGCTATTCATCAAGGATTCAAGAATAAATAGATGGATGAATTGTTAGTTATGAATCTGATTTGAACAAAGAAAGAAAGAAAGCAAAAACTATTTGGCTGTGCCAAATGCTGTCACCTTCTGGACCTCAGAAACAGTTTTGAAACTTCTAGGAGGGTAGATTTGTTAAATAGAGGGTTATAGAAATACTTCCATGAATCTGTGAACCTCTTTAACCTAGGTAATTTTGGAGAATATGTATATTTGCTCATTTATCTTGAGGGAAATTCCATAGTTTTTATCAAGTCTCAAAGACTCTTTCCCAGTAAGATTAAAGAACATTCTGTCTCTCTTTTTCTCTTTCACTCACACATACACCACTATTTTAAATACACACACACACATGTGTGCAAACACATGTGTAAAATATCCATGGTTATATAAACATATATGTATATAAGTATCAGTGATTATAATCCATCTGTTATACACCATCATGTGCCTGCGCTAGAATTTTACATTTCTTTTCTAAGTGAATTGCCCAAATAACCCTGAACTGTAGTTTTTATGCTGCAGTTTTATAGACATGGAAACTGAAACCAAGATAGTATAATTATTTGTTCAATATCACACAGCTAGAAAGTGCTAAATCTCTATCTGCAAAAGCTGTGCTTAACTACTTTCAAAACAATGTGTAAGAATCCATGTCCTTAGCTAATACCATAGTTTTAAAATGGTCAGCAGAGAAAAGTTCACTGATAACATATATGGCTACTCAATGAATTAACTTTTTAATACTTGATCATTACTGCCATTATTGTTATTATATTGTCATTATTATTTTTTTCTAATAATCTATCTCAATTTGTGGTAAAACAAACTAATAATTAGAAAAATTACCTACAAAAAGTCTTAGCATTATGAAGGGTAAGGGTGTATCTTAGTCATTTTTGATTGCTACAAAAAATATCATAAACTGGGCGGTTTATTGATAACAGAAATTTATTTCTCACAGTTTTGGTGACTGGAAATCTGATATCATTTTGCCAGCATGATTGAGTTCTGGTGAGAACCCCCTTCCAGTTTGTAGACTGCTGGCTTCATGTATCTTCAAATGGTGGAAAGAGAGCTAGCTAGCTCTGACACCTTCTTATAAAGACATTAATTTCATTCATGAGGGCTATACCCACATGACCAGTTACCTCCTTAAGGTCCCATCTCCAAATATCATCCTATTGGGATTAGGGTTTCAATATATGAATGGAGTGGGGACAAAAATATTCAGTCCATTGCAAGGAACACTTAATCTGGACATTTTCCAGGTTCTGAGCTTTGAGCTAGTGTGGGAGAACTGTGACTTATGCTATTCAAAGTTTTGTCTAATGTAGAGATGTGGCTAGTTGAGGAGAGGATTGATATTAAAGGTAAAAAGAAAAATAAATTCCATTTTTCAGTTTCCAAACAAATTTTGAAAATTGAGGAAAAATGGAATAGACAAAGGTATTACAGAATATGCCTTTTGAACATTCCTAAGGCAATATCTTGACATAATTAACAGATGTAGCAGAATATAAGTCAGAATGAAATGTTTTTCTTGAAAATTTCCTCTACTTTGGTCCACCATGGAGTATTTGATAGAAAAAGTAAATTCTTGCCCTGCCTGAGTAGAGGCAGTGGGAAGGGGAGCAATAGACAAATAAATGGAAATAGCTGTGTCTCAGAGATTGGGAGAAGATTCTCTCTCTATGCCATAGAAAACGTTCTTATGATGGTATCTGAAAGGAGGCTCAGTTTGAGCTGCTTTGTGATAAAAGTATATGCATGCCCTTGGCTTTGGAAGACTAGCAATAATCAAAGCTGAACTCAGGATTCAACATGGTTCCTTGGTCTTCTAGGAGCAATGGATTGTGTGAGACATCTGGTGAATGGGCCAAAAAGCGATCTTACCTAAAGTACAGATCTAGTGTTAAATGCAGAAACCAGGTCCTGAGTCTTTGAAGGGGCTTAGATTTTGGTGAGGAGTAGATGTCATGTGCTCAAAACAGTCTTATGGTTGTGATGAGGAGACCCCAAAAAACCAGAAGCCAAATGGAGACAAGTTTGCCAAAGCTCAGGACAAGAAAGAACTGGAAGCTGCTTCAGCTGCTCTAACAGGGCTAGGAGGTCAGATGGTCAAAGGTTGACCTACAAGACTGTAAACCCAAGTGCTGCAGACCTCAGGGGATGCCTGTCAGGATAACTGTGGGTCAGGTACCTCTTCCTGGTACCTTACCAGTCCAAGGTGCCTTACAAAGTAAATCTGTCCCAGGTAAAAGAAAGAAATGAACAGAAGCTAAATCTGAGAGAGTTTAACCCTGAATGTAGAGAGAAATCATGGTAATATTGCTTTGTTCTTTAACATGGAACTTATATCTGTGAAACACAAAGTGTATAAAAGGAATTCAAATTTACCAACCTTTCATGTATTCCAGGAGGAAGATCCTATTTGTTTTTTAAATAATTGCTAAAATGATATTTCTACCATAATTGCTAAAATATTTTAATTCACTATCAAAAACTCAAAGTTTAAGATCAAAACAAAAAGATCACTAGAAAATCCCAAAAGAGGCCATAAATCATAAAATTTCAGCCTTTACTCTGGCTGTTTTTGGTGTTACAGTATAACACAATATTGCATCATTACTATTTAATCATCTTCTATAACTTTTGCAAGCCTAAGATGGATTGATTAAAGGTAATTTTTATCTGAGAACAAATGCACCTATAGCATATGTGATATATTCACATAAGAATTCATTAAACTTTTTTCATTATGTCAGCTGCAGAAACTTACCCTTGTACTTGATCAATAAATCTGTTATTTAAAATTTAAATTAATGATTGTCTTTTGACTTTTCTCTACAAAATATCATTCTGATTAATAATTAGAACCTCATATCTCCCTCTCTATTGTCATTTGTTATTTGCCACTTCCATTAGCAAATCCTGTACATAATGTTTATAACCACTTACTTCCAGTGGATTCTCCTATGCCATTTGTTTCTTCTTATTAAGAATCTTTCTTATACTACTGGGTATTTAGCCTAAAGATACAAAGGTAGTGATCCTCAGGGGCACATGCACCCAAATGTTTATCGCAGCAATGTCCACAATAGCCAAACTATGGAAAGAACCTAGATGTCCATCAACAGATGAATGGATAAAGAAGATGTGGTATGTATATACAATGGAATACTATGCAGCCATCAAAAGAAACAAAATCATGCCCATTGCAGTGACATGCNTGAATGGATAAAGAAGATGTGGTATGTATATACAATGGAATACTATGCAGCCATCAAAAGAAGCAAAATCATGCCCATTGCAGTGACGTGGATGCAACTAGAGGGTATTATGCTGAACGAAATAAGTCAATCAGAGAAAGACAATTATCATATGATCTCTCTGATATGAGGAACTTGAAGGGCAGGGTGGGGGGTTGTGGGGGGTAGGGAGGGGAAAATAATGAAACAAGATGGGATGGGGGAGGAAACAAACCATAAGAGACTCCTAATATCACAAAACAAACTGAGGGTTACTGGGGGGTGGGAAGGTAGGGATAGGGTGGATGGGTTATGGACATTGGGGAGGGTTTGTGCTATGGTGAATGCTGTGAAAGGTGTAAGCCTGATGATTCACAGACCTGTACCCCTGGGGCAAATAATAATAATGAAAATAAATTAAAAAAAAAAGAAACTTTCTTATAGAGACACAGAAGTGGATAATTAATATAAATTCTTAGATTAAGTTAATTGCTTCAAATTTGATTATGTAAAAATATTTCTGCCTTTATTATTTGATGACTGTGACTATGTATATATAATTAGTAAATTTAGATACATAGAGGATATAAATCATATACAAATGATGCTATTTATTTATTAACATCTCTAACAAAATTATATGTCATAGTTATAAATCATCCAATATCAGTTAGGAGGAGGTAAGAGCTGTTAATTTGATTTGGGGAAAGAAGAGAACCTCGAGAAAAGTATGGGTTAAATTGGACAAATACAGAGGAGGATAAAGGTTGTTTTACCGAGGGAAAAAAAAAAAACCAAAACCTGTATGACTAAATCATGGAGATGAACAGTTAACAAATGAGCAATCATGAGTTATTTGTTTCTTTGGAACACAGTGTAAGAGAAAAAGTTCTCAGGGATGATACACAAAATACAAGTTCAAGCCAGTTTACAAAATAACTTTTTAAAGAATTTGGATGTTTCTCTGTAGATCAAAGTCCCTGCTAATTGAGCGCCCCTGGACCCTGCAATTGTGATAAACACATTACATATATTAAATAATGTCCTCAATTATCACAGATCTTCTGCCTATTGATCTAAGACCTTTGTAATTAATCCTTTCATCCCCTCAGAATAAAATGGAAAGAATAGTTTTTAATGAAAACTATAAATCCTTTTCCCATTCTGAATCAGCTGAGCATTCTAATATTGTGGTTTATCAAAATTATCCAACATTTCATATGTACACACACATGCACACTCACATATAAATAAAAAAATGAGACCTATTTTTTATTATCAAAATTAATTGTAGTACTAGCTAGCTGTCCAGAGAGATCAATTAGTCTGTGAAAGGTCAAGTAGCTAGTTAGTACCAGTGCTCAGATTAGAGCTAAGAACTTTTGACACCAATTCTACATTATTTTTTTCCATGTTATTTCTTTAAGCATGCTCACTAAAACTGCTAATTCGGACTACCTGGATGAAGATCAATTTTCATTTTTAAAAGACTGCACTATATTGCTAATGTGTTTTACTACCACGAAGAGTAACTCTAACCCTGCTGATGAAGTCTGCCAAGTAGAGTTAATTGCCAGAATAAAAATTAGTGCTAAATTAATGGCTTACATGAAAATCCATCTTTGAAAGATCTTTTTTTTTTTAAAGATTTTATTTATTTATTTGACACACAGAGAGAGATCAGATCACAAGTAGGCAGAGAGGCAGACAGAGAGAGAGGAGGAAGCAGGCTCCCTGCTGAGCAGAGAGCCCACCACGGGCCTCAATCCCAGGACCCTGAGATCATGACCTGAGCCGAAAGCAGAGGCTTTAACCCACTGAGTCATCCAGGCGCCCTGAAAGATCTTTGATGTCAACTAAAATAAGTATTACTTGCATAACCTTATTTACATTGCTAATTAAAATTGAAACTTTTTTATTCATTTGTTGCATACATTTTCATAGATTTTGCCCATATTATCAATATTTCTCAGTTAATGAGCTTTACAAGAAAATGTTTTTTTTTAGAAACTTTGAAAAATTCAAAATTTAATTTAATTAGAGTTTTATAATATTCTTGAGAGTAATAAAGCTATGTTATTAAGACTCATCATCTGTGTTAAATATACTACTGTCCCCTCAGAAGCTAAAATGAAGTAATAAATACAAGTCTCTATTTAAATGAAATCTGTCAAATCAGCTATAATCATATATATAGGTATAATATATTTCATGAAGCACCTAATTAATGATAATAATAATAACAACAATAAATACATATGACAAAAATTATTCCCACATTTCTAGGAAAAGGTGAGTTATTGTGTAGCCACTGTAACGATACAAAACCAGTTTGAACATGACTAATAAATGGAAGTTCTATATTTATGATAACAGCCACTGGGACCATTTGAAGCAGTTTAATCAATAAATAACAATACCTCACCTCAGTGAACACGCTTTTTGCCTACCAATCAATGAGGGCTCCTTACTTCTAAAAGTCAAGCAATTAAAAATGGACTTTCATATGAATACCAACCACTCAACAGCGGTCTCCTTCTAGACAAATTATGTCAACCCACTCATCTGTAAAATACTACCAATCCTTAGATTCCATGCTTTCAAAATATTTTATAGAAATTCATCAATTGGCTCTCCTTGGGGAGACTATGCCTGACCAGCAAGCTTTCTCTATTATAGTAAAAATACATTTAGATTTGTGTTCTTTCTTTTAGATATTGAATAAGAATTTCATCCTCTTACAATTGTGAGATTACCTGAAAACCATGTTGAAGATCTTTGCTTGTCAGCATTTTGGAGGGCCCATGAATCAACAGGCCCTCATTCTAAGCTCTTTTTGTGCAAATTCTGTGTGTCTTTAAGATTTGCTTTTGAAGGAGTCAGTCTCAGAAATTTGAACTCTGTCTTCTTATTCAAGAATTTTCTTGATCAATATGTGTTTGCATAATGTCATTAGACCTAGATCTTTATATAAAGTATTTAGATCTTTTTATCATGTATTCTTGACTACATTGACAAGAAACAATCTAAATGCCCCTCTTTTTTGTTCATATCACCATGTGTAAAATTATGTAGTTGGAATTCTAGCAGGGTAAATTATCAGTTGAGTGACCCTTGGCAAGTCTTTGCAATTCTCTGAAACTTATGTGATATGAGGATAGTAATTCCTACTTTGCAAGTAGCTTGTGACATGTAAGTTAGATAACACACAAGAAAGTATGTAAAATATTACTTATCAATAACTGTTGATAGAATCTAAACTATAGTCTCATTTTGCATAGCAACAAATTTTAGTCACATGCATCTCCCAAATGCTGCTGCATCCCTGTCCTTAATCTCCATATATAACTCTAAGCAAGATTAAGGAAGACTGCATTTCTTTTATTTTTAGGTTTTAGGTAACATGTTTGCACATAAAATTTGGACATTATTTTTCTTATTTTTATTTTTTATTTTTTGGTTCTTATTTACTTTCCTTATTCCATGTTCATTCCTTAGGAAGTTACAGAATATATAGAGAATTAGAGAGCATTAGTAATTACATAAAGAAAAACAAAAGCCTACATTTGAAGCAACAGATATTTGGGGCATAGAAAATAAGCCTATTATCTAAAAATGAAGAACATAAAACAGATGGTGGAAATTACATTATCCAAAGTCTTCAACAGGTTTGCCTCATGATGAAAATATTGGTATTTAGTTAAAAGAAGAAGCAAATGAAGAATATATCGTGGTTTTTACTTTTGAAGGGCATTTTTATTGCTGTCTGTGATGGCAAAACAGGAGTATAAAAATAAGTTAGTGTAATTTAAGTCAAATCCATTTGTATTTATCTTAAACCATAAGTTAATAGTAACATTTTCTTTAAAAGAGTTCTAATTTGTTTTAGGTTTTTTGTTATTTTTTTTCTCAGTGAAGCACTAAGGAATGATCCCATAAAACACTGGTACACAGTACTGAATTTGAATATTTGAGTCTAGCAGTATCCTTAAGCAAAACACTCATATTATGGAATGAAATTTTATAAACTGCAAAGCAGTTTCATTGTCAGAAGATAAGAACAGACACGATAAAGTTTCAAAAATTTATGTCAGCACTGGAAATGCTAGATTCATGAAAAAAGGAGAAAGAAATTCTAAAGAATACAAATGATTATTTATTTAATGTATTATCCTATTATATAATAGCCATGCTAATTGCACATTTATTATCTATTATTGCTTTCAAGACAAAGTTTACCAAGTCATTTTCCACAGTAACAAGTAGATGGCATTATATTACTGTTCTTAACATATTCTTAATGGCAAAATTCAAGAAAAAATAATTTTTAGTTTTAAAACTCATAATTTGAGTAAATAAATCTGTTCCTATTAAAAAATCTAATCACTTGAGTCTACTCAAATCTAAAATTATTGCAATTCTAGTGATTTCCTTGAAATAATTCCTTTGTTAAACTAATTACTTAAAGAAAATTATTTAACATAGCAAGTAAAACCTTTAACATGAAATCAAATTCCTTTTATTTTATGACATTTAAGGCTCTATAAAGTGTTCTAGTTTATAATGAAATATTAAACTATACCACAATGTACTCTGCTAGCCCCAAACCTAAGTAAATGAACAAAATAATTAAAACAAGAAAAGCAAATAGCAGCAGTAGTCACTTCAAAGTAAAGAAACCCTTGAAACCGTAACTATATTGTTTGAAAAGCAGTCACAAAGGAAAAAGACAATAAAAGATTCTAGGAATCCATTTATAGTTCTTACCCAGACACACAGGAAAAGAAGCAGAAACCATGGTAATATACACCCACTTGTGGGTGCACTACACAACTTCCTCTACTTACAGTGGGGTTGCATTCCAGTAACCCTATTTAAGTTGAAAATATTGCAAGTCGAATGTGTATTTTATACACCTAACCAACCGAACATTATAACTTAGCCTAACTTACCTAAAATGTGCCCAGGACACGTATTAGCCTACAGAAGGGCAAAATCATCTTAACACAGAACCTATTATAAAATAAAGTGTTGAATAGTTCTTTTAACTTACCGAGTACTGTACTGAAAGTAAGAAACAGAATGGTTGTATGGGTACGAAATGGTTGTAAATGTATTGTTTTCTTTAGCTTCATGGTTGTGTAGCTGACTGGGAGCTATGGCTCACTGCTGATGCCCCCTCTCACAGAGAGCATTACCCAATTTATTTACCCAATTTATAAAACCCGATTCAGATTTTCAAATTTACTACTCATTTTCTTACTTTTATTTAACATCTCTGACATAATTACCAAGTTTCAGTTTAACTTTTTAGTTTCTGAACTTCACAGCTGCTTAAAATAGAGCATAAACTGAAACTGTAAATATTGAATATTTGTTATTGGATAAATAAATTGAAGGTAAAGAATATCTAAAATTTTAAGACTATCATTTCATAGAAAACATTTATCTTATTGATGGTTCCTAGTTTTAAAAAAGGGACTGCATACTCTATTGTAGAAAATCGACCTATCCTGGCCATGCTTATGTCAAATCAGTGTCCTTCCTGTATATACTTATTATCAAAAAGACCAAGTCGAGATCCATTTCACTTCTTAAGTCACACATCAAAATCAAATGAAATTTTGATATTATGAACTTAAATTTGCACATTTTAATCGAAACAATTGATGCCAATAAAGTAATTGAAAAAATCGAAGAAAAACTCCATTAATGGTTTAATTACCCAATTTATTTACCCAATTTATAAAACCCAATTCGGATTTTCAAATTTATTACTCATTTTTTAACTTTTATTTAACATCTCTGACATAATTACTAAAGTTACTTTGAGTATATGTGTCTTGTATGTATGTGTAATTTGGTTTATGTATATATTTATATTTTTAATTTTATGGGATATTTTCATCTTGAAAAAACTGATATCGATTCTTAGTTTATACACAGAGATACATGACTGTATTAGATACATTTCAACACTTTTCTATTTAGATAACATATTCTTATTTTTGAAAATAATTATGATGACTTATTTATTTGTGCTGATTTTTGATATAATAAAGAAATAAGGTATATCTATAAAAAAGATGCATTTTTTTCACATTAATGCATGATAGAGAATAAATTTATTTTTTTTTAGATTCAGGGAAGCTAATGGAGACTCAATTCTTTGTTGTTAAAAAAAAGAAGCAGAACTGTGATTAGATTGCAATTCAGCCTTATTTATCCTTTCAATTAAAAGGCAAACATGAATATATGTCCAAACAAAATGTGTGTCTTAAAACATATTATTGGTGTAAATATAAGTAGTATTGCTCTTTCAATAGCAATAATGATTATCCAGAATAGTGAAGTCTAAGGAAAGGAACCACTTCATTTTGAGATAAAGAGATAAAAAACAGCTCTTTAAATATATCTTAATGATACCAATACATGAACTTTATATCCTAATCTTTATTCTATGTCTATTGTTACAGGATTCAAAGAATAAAATTACTAGCATTTTTTCCATCATTTTTTGAGCAGTCATGTGTATATGATACATATATATTATGACATTTATGATAGATTAATGAAATTGGTAGATCCTAATTTACCTTTCTGTTTGTACACTAAAGGTTGGTTTAAAATATCAGAATAGGATTTGATGAATCTAGTAAAAGCATGGGTTTTCTTCTTCAGTTCCTACTGATAGATGGGACGCTCTTGTGGAAAGCCACAGTTGGTAAAACTGATTCAGTCATGTTAGATGACAGCCGTTGCACAGAAAACAATGAGGATGGAAAACCAGACATGATTCTTTATTCTGCAGTGATGGAAACTAGGAGCTCATCTAATGTTCATTACACTGATAAAAGTTTTGTTTCACAAAGTTGTAATTTATTGCCAATTTTCTGTATGAAGGATCTAGTAATTTCTCAGTTTTATAAGGAGACAAATGTAGATGAGTATGTTAAAGGTTCAGGAAATACAGGATGTTCATTTCTGTACTATATAGGTATGTGATATCTGGATGTTCGCTGATAAAAGGGATGTGCTAAGAGTCTGAAATCAAGGCAAGAGGTGAGTAGGAAGTGAATAAAGGAACTCTGTGATTAAAAATAGCTATCAGATTTTATTTAAGTTCTAAAGCAGAGTTATTTTAGGCATATTCGAGGACAACTTTTTTTTAACTTCTGAGTAAACCAAGATATAGGAATGTGTATATACTTCTTAGGATGTCTCCAGTTTATAGAACTAGTAGAGGTAAAACACACACAAAAATGAACTGAGAGAGATTTACTTGATTAAGATATTCCACAAGATAGAGGGACCAAGGGAAACCTCTTTGCATTTACACAGTTTGACCTTTGAGCTATGACCTAAACACTTAGTAGTTCTACATGAGAGTCTTGTATACTCATTTCTATGATGATGCTCTTTTCAATTTACTATAATTCTGTGGGTCTATTCACTTAAAACTTAACACATATTGGTTAAATAACCATAGCATATCCATAGTATGGAACAGTAGTCAGTCATTGAAAAGAACAAACTCTTGACATACAAAGCCTCCCTGATGAATCTTCAGAGAATTCTGAGTAAACAAAACAAATCTCAAAAGGGTTCGATAAGTCTGTGTATGCAACATTCTTGAAATGACAAAACTATAGAGATGAAGAAAGTATTGGATTCCAGAGTTTGAGGAGGGGCTACATGGAGAAGGGAACGGGATGACAGTAAAAGGGATAACATGAGGGATTCCAGTGGTGATCACTATGTTCTGTATCTTGACTGTATCAGTGTCAATATCCAAGTTGTAATATTATACTATGGATTTGCAAGATGTTACCATTGAGGGAAAGTTGGTTAAGGTCTATGGGATCTCTTTGTATTGTTTCTTACAACTGCATGTGAATCTACAAAATATCTCAAAGTATCTGTTTCAAAATAGAAAGTTTAATTACAAAAAATAAGGCCAAAATTAGCATACATTTACATATGTGTAGATTTATTTATTAATTATAATCCACATTTAATGATACCACAAAATAGAATTTTAAGAATTAAGTAAAAATGAATAATTTTTAAAACAACTTGCAGGTATGAGAATTTTAAATATCATTTACTGGTATTTCAAGGCACAGTGTTAAGTTTATTGTTCATTTTTAGCAGCAGTGGCTTTAAATCCATTAAGCTAATTTTCACAGGAATTTCTAATATCATGATGGGGTTATCACATCTAAATACATTATTTTACTTATTTATTTATTTAAATAGCTATTTATTTATTTATTTATTTATTTAAATATTTTATTTATTTGAGACAGAGAGTGAGAGAGAGAGCATGAGAGGGGAGAAGGTCAGAGGGAGAAGCAGACTCCCCATGGAGCTGGGAGCCTGATGCAGGACTGGATCCTGGGACTCCAGGATCATGACCTGAGCCGAAGGCAGTCGCTTAACCGACTGAGCCATGCAGGCACTCCTACATTATTACTTTTAGTGACTTACTTTTTAAGCCTCATTGTGTGCCAGAAGAACTTGTACTAGAATTGTGCCTGGTGTCAGACCACCCTTTTTTGTTATTGTTCACTTACATTTGTATTTTCAGAGATATATTTAATCTACGGTTTCTCTGAAGGGATCTTTTCTTACCCACTTGCCTATTTTGTGAGAGTTAGTTTTGTTAAAACTTAACAGTATATTGTCTAAATCAGCTTAACTAGGCATAGGTAACCCTCAAGAAATGACAAGTGAAGGAATTGAAACAGGGAGGGTGGTACCATCAAGCCCTTCCTCCCCTAAATCTTCTGACTTTCCTTCTTGATACTTCACATGACCCACATGACATGTGATATCTGAGACATACCAAGAGAAATACACAGGAACACCTGTTGACTGAATATCAGTAAAAGCTTTTTTTTAAACTTTTAAATAAAAAAAAATAGAAACATAAATTCTGTTAGTTTATTTATTTACTTCAGTGGAAGTAAAACAAAGGAAGAAGCAGGAAAGTCGCTGAGCATGGAGCCAGACATGGGGCTTGATCCCAGGACCCTGGGATCATGACCTGAGCCAACAGCAGACACAACTGACTGAGCCAACCATGTGCTTCTCTAGGAACAGACTTTCAAGAGCTATAATTACAGTATAGAAAATATTTTATATTAGTTGTATTAGGGTTCTCCAGAGAAATGAACAGGATGTATGTATAGATACACACAGACATGCATGCACACACACACATATGAAAGGAAATTTATTTTAACAGATTGCCTCATGCAAATATGCAGGCTGCCAAGGCCCAGGGTCTTCAGGAAGTTAGCAAGCTGGAGACCCAGGAGAGCCCACTGTGCTGCTGTTCCAGTCCAAACCCGAAGCCCCAGAATCAGGAGAACTGATGGTATGGTTGCATTCTGAAGACTGGTGGAATCAAGATCCAGGAAGAGCAGATGTTTCTGTCTGAAGGCAGTCAGGCAGGAAGAATTCTCTGTCACTCTCAGGAATGTCAGCCTTTTTGTTCTGTTCAGTCCTTCAGCTGATTGCATCAGGCCACCCACATTAGGGAGAGCTATCTGCTTTACTTAGTCTGTCCATTTAAATGCTAATCTCATCCAAAAACATCCTCACAGAAACAATCAGAATAATATTTGACTTAATATCATGGCATCCTGCTGCCCAGTCAAGCTGACACATAAAATTAAGCATCATGTAACACTTGCAGTAAACAAGGACTAATTTTTAAAAACCCATTAGAGATTTAAAGATCATAGTCATCCACATTTCTGTCAGATATTCCCTTAAGAGAAATATCTTTCCTCAGATGATATTGCCATTTATGACAGTGACATTTCATTAAATCTATATAGCTGCTATGTCTTTCATCTGTTGTACCTGTCTTTGTAGTTGACAACAGAGTAAGGAGAAAGAAAGCCTCTTGATCATGGTGTTTGTTCTGTGGTATTCACATTATTGTAACATCAAGGAATCATTCAGAACTTTGAAAGTCATTAGCTAAGAATCAGGTTTTAATTATCAAATACTAATTCCTGAGTAAATACACTGTGTCCTATAGCTCTTCCCCTGTCTTTTGTCTCCAAAATGCTTGAATGGATAACATTTTTCCTAATTTAATGTTAAATCCTTTTATGTCCTTGGGTTTTGTTTTGATTTTGTTTTAGGGTAGCTGTGGTGGGGTGGAGGTTGCCAAAACCCAGTCAGGGAAGAGTTTATCTGCTGTGAAAAAATTATGCATCACAAAATATACAGTATAAGGGTCGATAAATCATAGTGTGAAATATATTCCCATATTAATAAAATAAATAGAAATAAGACCAAAAATACAAAGAAATATGAAATAGAAATAAGAAAATACAGACAAGCAAAATATATGACTATATAAGAAATTCAAGTGTATACAATACATACTTTTTCAGAAATTTTCATCTAATACTTATAAAATATAAATAATGTATTGGTCTCTGAATTGAGTAATTACCAACTTTTGTACCATTGTTTTGCTGATTCAATGAAAATTATTAATTTTTACCCCTTCTTTCTCATCTGTATAAACCATCATTCTTGCTTATTTTGATCACAATGCAAGTCAAAGTTGTAATTCATGCTGATTAATACAAAGCTCTGTATTTTCATTCTGGGATTCTGTTATATGTGTATTCTCCTTCCATTGCATGGAGACCTCCAGGCAGTTCACTGATGACATATATTTTCAACTTCCTACATATGAAAAATCAGGTCAATTCAGAAAAACCAGTTTGCTATTCCTATCCAGCTTAGTTTTATATGAATAAATTTTCATTTTTAAGGAATTATTTATTTACTACTGGTGTTTTCCTTAATAATAAATTTTACCAATATTAGAATTTCATCAAAATTCAAATTGTATAAAGATTAATAGAAATTTATTAATTAAGTTAAAAATTGGTTATTTACGTGTCCCAGTAGTACTTTTTCTAAATGTCAAAGAAAAAGATGGTTGATGGATTTTTTCTTTATTTCAATCCATCACTAATTTAAATAACTCCTATATTTTCTTGCATGATGATGGGCACAGAGAATTTTACAAAGTCCTTATATTTGAATTAATTAGTATTTTAGTCACTGCGTTTGAATTAATTAATATGTTAGATGGTGACACATTTATAAAGACAGCATTTTTATAGGTCCCAATTTTAGTTTTATAGTTACATATATATTCATTTATATATAATTTATTTATATCTAGTCATACATATGTATATATATATTCATCTGTTCATTAGGAAAAAAGAGTATGGAGTTAATCAGGTTATTGAAACTAACCTTTTTTGAAGGTTAAAATCATTTTAAATATTTAAATGGTCTAATTTAATTATTTTCATTGCAACTTGGGTTTAAACAGTGGTCAATGGAAAGGCCAAATAATTGTAATGGGATGAACTTTTAAGTATTGTCAGAGTAGATAAATTATGTCCTTTTAAAAGGATTTTCTTACCTCATGAAAGATCTGTTCCCTTCTCTACACATGGGAATGGAACATTTCTTTACCTGAGCCAGAGTCCTGATTAGATAATAATGCATTAGTCATAAAGTGCAAACATTCTTAAGGAAAATAAAATATTGACTGGTATTCACAATGTCTTAGTCCATTAAGGCTGTCTAACAAAATTACCACAAGCAGGGTGACTTGTAAACAACAAACATTCATTTCTAACAGTTCTAGAGGCTGGAAAGTCTCTGATCAGGGAGCAAGGAGCTTCACTGTCTGGTGAGAGCCCACTTCTTCATTGGCAGCAATCTCACTGTAACCTCCCATGGCACAAGGGATGAGGGAGTTCTCTGGGATTTCTTTTATAAGGGCATTAATCCCATTCCTCAGGTTCTGCTCTCATGACCTAAAACCTCCTAAAGGCCCCACCTCAAAGTACCATTATATTGTGGATTAAATTTTCAACATATGAATTTTGAGAAGGACACATTCAGTCTAGAGCACGATTTATGTATGAATAATTAGACATACCTCTTTTTGTGATTCAGGAATATTGATGCCATGAAAGGAATTGAACTGGAGCTATGGGAAATGAAAGGGACACAGAATTAGGATCATTTTAGGCTAACCATACTCATTCATTATATTTAAACAATTAGTCAACTCAGTATAAAGAGAAAAATCAGATGCCTCTGTGCAGTTGTGAGAAAGGGATAGTTACTAAGGTAAAAATTTCTGATTCTTTTGGTATCATATAGGAATAGTCCACTCTTGGATTTTTTTTTCTCTTTGTCTCACAGATTTCTGTAGTCATTACTTGAAAGGTAAAGCTTTTTTATTTTTAATAATTGGCAAAAATCAGTGTAATATTTATTTTTGTTTTATGCACTGAATTTTATGTAATTGACAGATTTTGTGGATAACACTAGCTCCTATTCTCCAGAGCTCTATGTATGTTTCTGTGTATTTATGTGTAATACATCTGTTGCAGTGTGCAGCTCCTCTTGAGTCATTTTCTGGTTTCTGTTCAGCAAAAGGGTGAAAGAAAAACAACTTAGAAGACAAAAATGAACTTGCTGCCAGGCTGTGGCTCTGAATGAGACTTGGATGCTCCTTCACTTCTTTGAAGCAGCATGTGTCGAATTCGTTGTGAATCAGATTTTTATATTCAGAATCAGAATCCTCTCAGCTGACACAGCTGAAGTCAAAGGCTTGAGGGTACAGTGCATGGTACCTCTTTTGCTTTGAAAAACTGAACACTTCCATTGGAAATGCTTTTACCTAAAATAATTGGCTCAGTTTCAACTGAATGCTGGAGTGCAGATGCCTAGGAAACCAGCATTTTTTATTTTATTTTTTTAGAAACAAAGACAATAAAAAATGTGATTTGACCTTTCTTCCTTTCTACAAATTTCTTCCGAGAGCATATCTACCTGTCAGTTTGCCTACCCACCTTCCTATGCTATCAACCCCAACTGCTTAATAACTGAAAAAGGGAAAACAAGGTCCCATATATAACTGTCTTATTAGATGTAACAATCCTTCTTGAAATAGAGCACTGGGTTGAACTCTGATGCTTTGCCTGAGAGGAATGAATGGGGTATATAAAGACATATGGTTTGTATTGAGGGGTGGGTAGCCTCTCTTCTATTTTGAAGGAAATTCTATCACATTCAGAAGTTTCAGTGATAAAATTGACCTAACAGTGTCATATGTATGGTTATGTCATGGATCAAACATCTTCCTCTTAGGTCTTTTTTAATGGAATTTTTTCAAGTATATAATGGAATTTGGCATGTGGATTATGGAAAGACATACATATAAGAAACATTTTTAAAAATAGTTTTATTATCATGCTTTTATACTACCCTAAAATTCACAAGTGATTTTCGTTTGGAATTTGTGTTAGACAGACAAAACTCTCTGATTTAGAGAAACAGACTCTTGCCTACAAACTTAAAAATATAACTTTACCTTGAGGTGAATTTTTATTCCAGGTGAAAATTATACTTAACCCTAATATAGGTATTGTGGTAAGTACTATTATTCAATCTTAATATAGGTATCATGGTAAATACTATTATTCAATCTTAAGTAATAAAATATATAAGTATATAATAAAGAGCTGGATAAATACACACAGACNACTATTATTCAATCTTAAGTAATAAAATATATAAGTATATAATAAAGAGCTGGATAAATACAGAGATCTTGATCTTCTCATCCATTAGTTGTAAACAAATTAAGTAATAATAATTTAAACTCATATCCTTATGACATTTTATTTTTTTAATGATTTAACCTTTTATATTTTATTTATTCATCCAAACAGTTGTAGGGAAAGAAGAAGACATTGCATTAATACCTGTTTTAGGGATGCAGAAACTGAAGCTCACAGAAGCTTACCTAAACTGTATAGAGGTTACGATTAGTACATAATAGACTGAGTACCTTGGTCCATTGTATTCTCGGTTCAAAAATTTTAATAGACTACCTTGAAATGGAATGATCTCACTTTGTTATGAGTATTTAAAGAAGTAACACTAGAGTTTTAATACCTATTTTCATGTTGGTTCCTTGTAACTGTAAAAATTTATCATTGTACATAACAAAAACCAAACCCCTAAGTTTTAGTAGATGACCTACTGTAATGGACTGAATATGTGTGTCCCCAACATATTCATATATTGAAGTCATAATTCCTTGTGTGATTACCTTTGGAAGGTAATTTGGTTGAGATGAAGTCATGTGGGTGGAGCCCCCATGATAGCAGAGTGCCTTTGTAAAAAAAAAAGAAAGAGAACACAGAGCTCTCTCTCTCTTCCACACGTGAGAACACAGTGAGAGGGCAGCTATCTGCAAGCAGCGAGGAATAGGTCTCTCACCAGCAACCAAATAGAATATTCATCACTTTGATCTTGGACTAGTCTCCAGAACTGAGAGATAAATATCTGTTGTTTAAACCATCCAGTGTCTGGTTTTTGTTTTGTTTTGTTTTGTTTGTTTGTTTGTTTGTTTGTTTTTTTGTAGCAGCCCTAGAAGACTAGCAGACACCTACCAAAAAAAAAAAAAGCGTATTTTGAAAAATGAGGCAAACTAACAACTGGCTTCATTTGAACATAACTAAAAAAATTTCATGGAGAGTTTTAAGAGGATTTATTAAAATGCCCATAAAACTTGGAATTATTAAGGCAAAGCNGAGGGCAGCTATCTGCAAGCAGCGAGGAATAGGTCTCTCACCAGCAACCAAATAGAATATTCGTCACTTTGATCTTGGACTAGTCTCCAGAACTGTGAGAGATAAATATCTGTTGTTTAAACCATCCAGTGTCTGTTTTTTTGTTTTGTTTTGTTTTGTTTTTTTTGTTTGTTTATTTTTTTGTAGCAGCCCTAGAAGACTAGCAGACNGAGGGCAGCTATCTGCAAGCAGCGAGGAATAGGTCTCTCACCAGCAACCAAATAGAATATTCATCACTTTGATCTTGGACTAGTCTCCAGAACTGAGAGATAAATATCTGTTGTTTAAACCATCCAGTGTCTGGTTTTTGTTTTGTTTTGTTTTGTTTGTTTGTTTGTTTGTTTGTTTTTTTGTAGCAGCCCTAGAAGACTAGCAGACACCTACCAAAAAAAAAAAAAGCGTATTTTGAAAAATGAGGCAAACTAACAACTGGCTTCATTTGAACATAACTAAAAAAATTTCATGGAGAGTTTTAAGAGGATTTATTAAAATGCCCATAAAACTTGGAATTATTAAGGCAAAGCTTTTGGGGAGCAACTTTAAAATCAAATTATATCTAAAGACACAATATTACTAACATTTACATTGTTCAAAGTAAATAAATAGAATTATGTTTACACTTTAGTTACTCCTTATCAGATTACTGTTAAAATGGGACGCCCAGGCTGTGCTGTCAGTTAAGTTTCTGAGTCTTGATTTCAGCCCAGGTCATGATCTCAGGGTCAGAGTCTTGAGATCAAGCCCTGCATCTAGCTCCTCTACTGGGCATGGAGCCTGCTTAAGATTCCCTCTTTGCTTCTCCTTTTGCCCCTCCCAGTCCCCTTCTTCCCCCCTTGCACATGCTCTTTCTCACCAAAAAACGCCCCCAAACAACACACAAAAAAACCCAATGTGTACATATCCATATATCTGAATGTGTAGCTTATACTTTTTTAAACAAATGCTTTTCTATATGTAAGGGATCCCTCTATATAAAAATAATGGCATCTTACTTTTACCATCTTGTGAGATGTATTTTTTCTAAATAAATAATAATCATTCTATCCTAATTTACATAAAAGTTAAAATAGTCTAGTTTTATAGTCAATCCCTAGTAGTTCCTATATTACATATATTCTTTATTTCTATAATAAAACAATCATATTAGAGGAAAATTTGTCTAAAAATTACTAAGGCAATAAGCTGTGAAGAACAATATATTTATTTCAGAAGAAAAATATTTTAATAAGTCTATTTTCCTTTAAACATTAACATTTACAGTAAGTAGAAGAAGTGTGAAAATGATAATGGGCTAACTGTGAAGTGTTAAAATTTGTGACTTAATTAACTCCTGTTCTTTTAAATGTGTAACAGTTTCATTAGATGATATTTTAGCAAAAATCAATTAACTTGGGGATTTTTAAACAGGAAAAAATGAAATGAAGTCCATCATCTATTAAAACATACAATTCTATGTTGACTCAAATTTATAGTATTTTTCAGAAAAATCCTTACTTCATCTCATAGAAATACTAACTCATCCTTAAAACAAAAAATTATTTCACTGAGTTTTTTTTGTTGTTGTTGTTTACATTATATTTCTCTTATAGAATTCTAGCCCTTGTTACAGACTGTCATTTCTTTAGGAATAAGTTTAGGAGTGAAAGCAGTGACCACCAATGTTGCTCTCCATATCTTGGGATTTATATCATCCATTTATTTCAAGATTAACTCTGTTGGCTATGTTGAAAGATTCCTCTTATTTTACTACCTAGTAATGACAGGATTACAGCCAAACCCTGACAGGAAGGATAAATTATATGGAGCATAATAAAAATGACTCGGGGAGTGGCCAGTAAAAAACAACAAACAAAGCAAAAGTGATTAAAAAAAAAACCCTCACAAACAACAAAAAAACCCTCTATACAAAAATATTAATTTCTACTTCTTTTGTTTCCATTTCCATTGAGACTGCTTGATTTGTCTATTTGCTCATTCATTCTTTGTTCCCTTTCCTTCCAGAGGAAAATCCAAGAATATTCTTTAATAGACCTCCTATATGGTAATGTGCATTTTAGATTCTATTTCCTAGGGAATCCAACCTGGAAATGGTTCAGAATTGTTACCAAAAAAGAAGACACGTACATGGGATTTTGGAGCTGGATTGTACATCTCCCTACTGGAAATAAAGACCCCATCACGATAGTATGTGAAGAATAGAGAGCTCCTGGCCCAAAGAAGTAGTACAAGTTTCACGTGTGACAAATTGAGGTGACTTGATTGGTGAGAATACACAAATTGTGAAATGTTTAGTCTTTGGGGAATTATGAGAGAAAAAATGACATTAAGTATAGTGGAACTGCTAAACGTGACTGCTTTGAGAAAAGAGAGCAAAGACTGAGAGTGATTTTTGGCAATTGATGCTAACTGTGTGAAAGCCAGATGCCTCCACCATATTATACAAAAAGGCTCTCATCTCCTACAGTGGGAGGATGGAGAAAACTGAGAACCAGATCCCAATACTTAATTGTAAGTATGGCTGAGACCAAAAGAAGTTTATGTGATTTAAGAACCAGACAGGAACTCTGGGAGATGATGCAGAAAAACTGGTAGGACATAAGAATGCTGCACATGGGGTACCTGAGTGGCTCAGTTTGTTACATGTCCAACCCTTGATTTCAGTTCCGGTAATGATCTTGGGTCACAAGATTAAGCCCCAAATGGGAATCCATGCTCAATGTATAATCTGCTTGAACTTCTCTCTCTCCTCTCCCTCTGCCCCTCCCTCTGTGCACTCTAAGTACATACATACATTAAAAAAAAAAAAAAAGAATGGTGCATGTGTTGATGGCTATGAACTTTCATGTCAGCCACCACTGTTGCACCACCACCTCATAAATTAATGTCTAAGAGTGCTCACAGTGCTGGTGAAAGTTCCCTAATGATTTGCTAGTATAGGAAGAAGAATTCAGAGCTTGGTTCATGAATGGATTGGTTTGGTGTATGGAATGGCCTCAACATACTGTGAGAAGAGATCTTCTCAGTGGAGGGAACCATGAGTATTGAATGGTTATCCACTTTGAATGGAAAGAAAACCCATTACAGAATACACGCTGAATCATCAGCAGTAGAGAATGCCTTAGACAGCTGGCCAAGCCCTAAAGGAGAGCTTGCAAAATGGAGGACAAAATCTGCAATAGAAGTATGCAGATAGACAAATATTTATTGCTCTGACTAGCTCAGAATTTAAGAGGGATTGATAGCAGAAGAGACTATAATTAAATTTTTATGAGTTAAAATTGAGTAAAATTATTAAAAGAAGGAAGTATTGTAATATGGGAGAAGAGTAGTTATTTAGCGGAATGGACACAAAGACAGTGGTAATCTTCGCAACTGTTTTTAGCTGCTGTATTATTAGTATCTGGATTATGCCTAGCATATAATGGGCACTTAGTATATACTTGTTTAACTATTTCTTGAGTAGTATGAATGCACAAAACATACCACCAAGGAGAAATGTCTAGATTTAAAGTGTCTAGATTTAGATTTATGTAAAAATATGAAAAATAAATGTGTGGCACATGTTGTTGGTGATTACAATGGTGGCCACCTGAGTTTATACTTAAGTAAACTCAGTGGTGTTGAAGTTACTTAATATATTCAAAATTTGATTTCCTTTATACAACGTGGCCAGTGATAGTATTCACCTCATAGATTTTTTATATAATTAGATGTGTGATTGCATCTAAATTCATCTAAGCTTGCTGGTAGTCATTTAATAAATGCTCAAGAAAATTTAGCTATTTAATGCACTTCTTAATGAAATTGTTTCAAGTAATTGTAATCTCTACAGAAGAAAAGATCAGTGTCAGTGTTTATTTTTTGTATTTGCCAATACATAGCAGTATGTTTTCTCTCAGCAGGAACAGATATATCAAATGACTGCCTCTATTTAAAGATTAAGTGAAAATTGGGAGGGTAAAGAGCTAATTCTACAAAGTCATTTGATTGTATTTTTTTCACTTTTAAATATGCTTATTGCTTATTGCCTCTGGCATACTTGAGCATTTAAATCTGTTCATTATATTTATACACTGATTCAAGAACTAAAAGACAGATGACAAAAATTTAAACAGAATGAGTGAGAAACCAAACACTTCTTGCTTGTGCTGATGTATGCTTTTTCTTATCTAAATGCCTAAATGCATTGGCTGGAGTGAGACTGGAAAGATCTTCATTAATATTTACATCTGTTGTTGCAGATGTAGATAAAATATGTATTTTTTTATTATGTTAGAAAAGTAGTGATAAATGACATACTTGGAAGACTTTCAGTTTGAAAGACTTCTCTACATTTTCTACATTTTTATCTTCACTATTAAAACATATATATATATACACACACACACATACATATGNTCTACATTTTCTACATTTTTATCTTCACTATTAAAACATATATATATATACACACACACACACATACATATACATATATACATGAAACATGTTTTTAGGCAAATTTGTAGTTAAAATGAGAAAAAAAGAAACCAATGAAAGATGGTTTAAAACATAAAAAAACAGTTTATATCAATCTGAGGAACTCAAAGTTTTTGAAAAGACTCTACTTCTTCTCTTAGTTAAGACAAAGACTTCATTTTCAGACCATCACTTCTTCAACTTCTCCTTCACTGAAAAATCCTACAAAATTAAAAAAAAAAAAAGGAATGTCCATATGCCAAAATCATGAGTCTTAAGATTTCACAACCATCTGTAACAATATCTAGGTCACTTTAAAAATTCTTGTTAAATTATTACAGGCTAGTAAGTCCTAAAAATATTTTGACTGTTGATAGTGATCAAATTCCTAAGATATGCACAAATGCAAAAATTCCTAAGTAATAAATCAATCCTATATAAAAATGTTTTTTTGGACATTTCAAATGTAACCTATGAGGAACAGAGAAAGAGAAATAATTTTTACCTGAGAAAATTCAGCAACTCCTCTTAAAAGAGCCAGTAAGTCTCATTATATTTTTACTGCAGATGATCTTTATCAACAATCTATATTTGACAGCATTTCTAACAAGTCAGCTCCATCCAGTGCCATGTTATTGGGAGCCACACTTAGAGGCCAGGATTTTGATGATGATTCCTTAGGATGATTTTACCTCCAATGAGAATGTGTTTATTTTACTTTTAATTTAGTATAAATTATTCTTTTCAAAAAGTTATTTAGAATGTTTGACAAGTGGGGTTGAAAATCAGATTTGAATAGATAGTGACCATTGTGTGGTTGTCTCATATGTCAAACGTCTTTGTTTTGGAAGATAAAACGGGAAGGGAAACTTCAGTTTTTGTCTGACCTTGAAAAATCCAGGGATAGTAGTGAAACATCTGGAAATTCACAGGTAAGAAGCCTGAGATGGGGGTTCAGGGTGGAGCTGTGCGCGGGGATATAACAGGACTTTTTGGAAAGGAAACCTTCTTCCAAGTGACCCATTTTCTTCTCCCTGAGTAGGTCCAGGATTAGAAAGGCCCTTGGAAGTCAAGTCAGGGAAGCAGAGAAGCAAATCTTGTTGCTGGAGGAGAACATATAAAAACATATCAAAAAAGGCTCTCCAAGAAATCGAATTTTACCAATGGAATCAACATTTTCCACCTGAAACCTTCTTATTTTAGTTGCCTAGATAGGTGAATCTTGCTTTAAAAGTAGGCATCTGTGGAGGAAAGCAACATAAACTATATTGAATAATACAGAGAGTATACAGTTCAAAGTGAATAAACTTAAGATCATTAATATATAAATTATATATTTTATCCCTAGTGTGTACTGGATAGCCTGGTGACTGCTGGAGACCTGGTGGTGAGCAAGAGATACTGCCCTTTGCTCTGACAGTTTATATTCTAATGAGGGACAAAATTAAATATATAAACAAGAGAGTTTTAGAATGTTCTAAGTTCTGTGAGTAGAGTTAATAGTGACCTTTGAAAATAAACCAGCCAAGTGGCAGCCCTGAAGCGTGAACATTCAAGGAAGACAAAAAGAACAAGTGCCGGAGTCTCAGGTATAGAAGTGCTAATGCAGATTCCTGGTGGAGTCATTGTGGCTAGAGTATAGCAATACTAGACACCATTGTTCACCAAAACTGGAGAGATTAGCATGGACCAACCAGAAGAAGGAGGATCTTAAAGGCCCCAGTAATAGGTTTAAATTTAATTTGAAGAGTAATGGAGAAACCTCAGAATATTTCCCTTCCTTCTTTTCCTTCCTTCCTCTCTCCCTCCCTCCCTCCATTCCTTCCTTCCTTCCTTCCTTCCTTCCTTCCTTCCTTCCTTCCTTCCTTCCCTCCTTTTTTTTTGGGGGGGGGGAACTTATCCTAATTTACATTTTTTAAAAAATCTTTAATTCCTGTGTGAAGAATGGATTTTAGGGAATGGTGGATGAAAGTTGAACCAGTGAGACCAATTAGGAGGCTATTGTAGAACTCCGTATGACAGCTAACTAAGGGAAAGACCATGGAAGTAGAGAGAAGTAAAGGGAATTTGAAATACGTTTTGGAGGAAGAACTGGTATACTTGTTGATGAATTGCATGTAGGTTCCAGAAAATAGAGAATCAAGGATGATTCTTAGATTTTTTAATTAAAAAGGGAAAGTTTGCTTTGGAAATTTAAGATTTCTGCTTTGTAAATTTGTAGCTTAAAATTTTTATTAGACAACCAAGTAGAAATATTACATAGTTACATATACCAATATAAAGAATCATTATTTACTGTTTGTATTTTAGCTCTATTTTATTCTTCTTTAGTTTCTAAGTAAAGTTCATTTTGAAAATCATATTCTATCATTCCTTAAGGGGAAATAAAGGCAATCAGAAGCAAGGTTTTTCCATACTTAAACCTGCAGAGTCAAGAATATTAGAGCATCTCTAGAGAGCAGTAATTACAATTTCAGCAACATTATCTTGAAACATATTAGGAAAAAAATATGATTTATTTTACAATGAATTTTCTAAAGTGGTGTAGTTATAGCATCATTGTTACAGATTACACCCCATAATGGGGCTCCTGTGTTTGTTTATTTACCTCCTTTCTAAACAATCACCAAACTATCATTGCTTTGAATATTAATTCACAATTATTCCACCTTCAACAAGTAGAAATGATTACTGTCTCCCACTCTCCCATGTGACCTCATATACCTCATACAGACTTCTAACATAGCATCCAATGCATTTTTGTTTCTTATTTGACTAGATTGTAATTTCTTGACACTGTGATGATACCTTTGCCTTTGTATCTCTTCCATTAGCACTGGCACATCCCAGTAAATAATTGGTTAGTGGATAGATGAATGAATGAATAAATGAGTGAATGAGTAAAAAGGGCACTTCTAGAGTAAAGCTAAGTGAGATTATCCTCCAAAGCCATTGTTTTTCTGGGTCCTGCCCTGCTGACAATTTGGCATTAACATTGGGTAAGGGTTAGGGATGAGAAAACATCAGGAGATCAAATGTTCCTAAACAATGGAGAACTAAAGCTCTGGTAAGTTCAATTATATTATACTTTTCATACACAGAACCTATAAGCAGCAACACTTTTTCAAAGTGTAAGAGAGCAACGGCATGTTTTCAGTGTGCACCTCAAAAGCAAGAATTTTGTATTTCATTTTAATAATACTTATAGATGAATTTATTGTAAAATCTTTAACTGTTAATAGAACTAGATTCAAAAAAAAAAAGAACTAGATTCAGCTTGTCAAGCTATCATATATTTTTCATTATGGGCAAAAGACATGAGAAGCCAAATTGAAATCAATAAGATGCCTTGTAAGCATGAAATTAGAAGGAAAATAAGTTCTGTGATTCAACAACCAAAAAGTGTAAAGCTAGGATAGAATTATACATCATAATAAAGATAGATATACATTCCCAACTGATATTTACAAAAGTCTCTTCATCGAGTTAGAGAGACCTCTAATCTAAAAAGTCCTTGGATTGATACCTCTAATATTTAACTTCTATTCTTTATACTCTGTTCTTTGTACTCTACCCTCCCCAAGCCCCCAAATATAAAACTTCTTGTTATTTTCCCTCAGAGGACTACTTCCCAAAATACTGAAGGAAAACAGACTGATGCACAATCATGAATACTGAGAGGAGAAATGCTGGAACACACTTAACTTCTCCCAATACAAGAAATCCATGCTATTATACAGGTTGAATGTACATTTTTGTTTTTTGTTGTTGTTTGTTTTTGTTTTTAAAAATTTATTTACTTATTTATTTAGGAGAGAGAGAGTGAGAGAGAGAAGAGGAGCAGGGAGAGGGACAAGGAGACTCTGTGCTGAGTGGGGAGCCAGATGCAGGGCTCAATATCATGACCTTGAGACCATGACCTGAGCAGAAATCAGGAGTCAGACGCTCAACCAACTGAACCACAGGCACCCCTATAGTTCTGAATATACTTTGAATGAGACTGTTCATATTGACTCCCTTTTTGGAGCACCTGTTATGTAACAATATTGTTCCAGCCGATAGGAATAAAAACACAAAACAAGTTGAGGTAGATATGTAAGCAAATTATGCTGCAGTGTAAAGAGNCAGTGTAAGGAGAAACATGAAATATGAAAAAACTCAGAATAAACATTAAAGGCAGTGATTAACATTGGAAGGAGTAAAAGCTCAAGTCCTTCCTTGGCTTTCCAAATGAGGTTTATTCAAATGGGACTTGAAAGATAGGGCTTTAGCTGTTGAATTGATGGTGAGAACTTTCCACAAGATGAAACAGCACACATCTAAAGATACTAGGGATTCATGAATAAGCATGCTGTTTTCAGGACCAATACATAATTAAGCACTGAATAAAATTCCACGTATTTACTTTAAAGATATTGTTTNAAAAAAAAAAAAAAAAAAAAAAAAAAAAAAAAAAAAAAAAAAAAAAAAAAAAAAGAAAGATAGGGCTTTAGCTGATGAATTGGTGGTGAGAGCTTTCCACAAGATGAAACAGCACACATCTAAAGATACTAGGGATTCATGAATAAGCATGCTGTTTTCAGGACCAATACATAATTAAGCACTGAATAAAATTCCACGTATTTACTTTAAAGATATTGTTTCCAAAGGCCGTTATGAAAGAAAGATATATTGTGTTTATTTCCTTTCAATTTAAATTTAAATTATAAATTATATTTAAATTATAAATTATAAATTCCATTTTGCCAATAAAATAGTAATATTCTTTTAGAATATTGCTTTTAAAAGCTTTACATATTATAAGGCTACCATAATATCAAAATTGCCTCATTAGCCAGTCAGCTATAAACTAAACAATGAAAGGTACTTGATTCAAGATTATGATGTTGATCGTGCTGGTGATTCAGAAACCTGAGCTCCTTAAATGTTCCATAATAAATCAAAGGTCCCTGGGCGCCTGAGTGGCTCAGTGGGTTAAAGCCTCTGCTTTCTGCTCAGGTCATGAGCTTGGGGTCCTGGGATCGAGGCCTGCATCGGGCTCTCTGCTCAGCAGGGAGCCTGCTTCCCCCTCTCTCTGCCTGCTTCTCTGCCTCCTTGTGATCTCTCTCCCTCTGTGAAATAAATAAAATTAAATTAAATTAAAATCAAAGGTCACTTTTTTCATTACTCCTTCAGAATACATTTCATATTACATGTTAGCTATAGCATGGCCCACCTGACTTTACAAAGATGAAATAACAAGTAGATGTGACATAAGTCTGAAAAGACGGGGATGAAAAATTGAAATTAATTGAAAAGTATCATTCTACCCCCCACAAGAGTGTCATTGTCCAACATTTCAGCTATGTTGAAAGAGTAACTTTTTAAAAAGTGGAAATATTAGTGAAAATTGAAATTGAAATGCAAATAGCATAGTCTTTCTTTGCTACCTTAAATGAAGTTTGGTATTTGATCTGGGGTAGGGGGAATAGAAAAGAAAATGGAGGTGTTAACTTCAAAGCAGAGTTCATAAAGCATAAAGTCTTTAGAATTGGAGGTAAAATGATAGCATTAATGTATTGTAATGGATTATTCCATAAAAAGATGAACCTAATAGGCATGAGATGTTTAAGTTGACAAAATGGGGTAAAATTTGAAGGCCATAGATCAATTGCTTAGAAGCTCAATAAGAATAAATTTACTATTTGAGATAAGAGAGTTTAGAAAACATTTAAATTGCTATATTAAGAAAGATAAATTGCTTCTCCTTTTGTCTTAGAAATTTGAATGTCTAATTCATATATTTCTCTCAGTGTAACTTAATAAAATATCATGCTTCTGTTGATCAGCAACTATGGCAGTATTTTATGGACTAAATAGGAACAAGTCAATTTTTTTTTACTTTAACTTCCTATTAAGAAGATAAAATAGAGTATAGTTTGGATGGATGAATAGTCAGAGTATAGAGGATTTTTAGGGCAATGAAAATAGTCTGTATGATACCATAATGATGGATGCATGTTATTAGCATATGTCCAACACCATAGAATGTGAAACACCAAGAGTGAACCATAATGTGAACTATGGACTTTGCGTAATTATGATGTATCCATGTAGATTCATTAATTGTAACAAATATACCATGATGGTGGGGAATGCTGATAATGCATGTATGGGGAAAAGAAATGCAGGAGAAATTTCTGTACCTTCCCCTCAATTTTGCTGTGAATTTTGAACTGTTCTAAAAAATCCATAAAAATCAAAATAATCTATGAAAACATACAGTGTTTCATAGATTCAGTCTTTACATTGTGTGGTTTGCTTAAGAATAGCACAAATTTTGAAGACTAGTTACTGTGTTTTAAAAAACAAAAAAAAAATTAAAAAGGAAACTTAAAAACTTCTATTCTGTCCATAATATCCCCAATCTAGGCTTGGGGAAACAAAGATACTTCAATTAGGGGGCTCGTGTTTACCAATGTTGTTTTTCTTATCATTTTGACATCTACTGGGCTGTAGCAAAGGCAATACCAGCAAAGAAAATAATAAAACAAAACAAAAACAACAACAAAAAAGAAAGGATAGAAGGTTTTCTTTCCCTTAAGCTGAGCCTCTCAGGTTAATAATAGAAATCAGCATTTCTTACAATTTGCTCTATAGAAAACTATTTTTTTGTGAAATATTACTTAGAAAACAAAAAATAAATCTCAGCTTAAACAACTTTGAGAACTTTGAGAAAGGCTATGTTAAGTTAAGCAGAATTCCCTACAACAGGTTTGTTTAGAGGATTTATGATGCTAATGTGCATTATACATCTCCAAAGAGGGATATTGCTTATATGAGGTTTTCCAAATTTATTTGATGACTAATAGATTTGTCTAAGTACCTAAGCACTTTAAACCAGAGATTTGGCAAAGTGAGAACTCCAGAGATGTGAGAGTCAGCTTTCTGAACACTCATCAAAGGACAGCTAAAATTGTGTTGATGTATGCTTAAATACAAAGAATGATGGCAAGTGTATGGAAAGGGGATACCTTGTTTCATTTGGTATATCATTTAAAGCAGGGTGAGCAGTGGCTACTCTAAGGTCAATATTTGAAACCCAACCTTACCCAAGCAGAATTAAGTACAAGCACTACTCATTCTCAATACCCTGCCATCAAAATCTTATATTTATTAAGATAGGAAAAGGTAGAGTAAGAAGACACAGTTGTTCACCTTTATAAATGAGGAAAACATAATACTGAAAGAATGATATCCCTGCCATGTAGGGTAAATGGGGAAATATTGAGGTGTTTAATGTACTGACTTCTGTTTATGGGCTTTGGGGAACTTCAGTAGCATAACCTTCTTCAGGCTCCTCAAAAGGGAGCTGCTGAAGCAAGAGGAACCCGGTGTTATACCTTAATGTGCCGTTGACATCACGAAGCTAGGCACCTACGGAAAATATCTGAGTGTAGGAGGGAGTTCAGACTCATAAGGGAAATGAGAGGGACATTGTTTAATTGGGGAAGGTGGAGCAATTCATAAGATACAATTGAGACAAAACCAAGCTACTATCCTTCCCCATTAGGTTGGCTAATTAAGAAAAGGGGTATTTCTAGAAGACATTACCTAAGGAAAAATCCCACAGGATCTATTCAAAAGCTTAGACTTGCAAATTGGATTTTGGAAAGGCTCAGAGAGCAGAGAAACCCCAGTGCTGCAATTGATTAGACTTACCTGCACCTGCTTGCCCTTGCAAAATGTAAATGGGACAGAGGAAGGAGAGACAGAGTCTGAAAAAATAGCAAAATAATAGTTGCCAGAAATAAGTAGAAACATATAAATTCATGATGGAACCACCATTACAGTCTGCCACCTAACATGGGAACATTGCTAAACTTTAGCACCATGGGTTCATCTATAGAGACAAAGGGAAAGCAAGTAAATAGATAATTGAAACATAATCAGAGGGCCTGATGCCAGTTTATGAACCCACTTGTGAGGTTAATAGAAAGGTTACCAGGAGACATGAGGAAGGACTCCAGAGTAGCGTTGTGTATCAGAAGAAGAAAAAGATAAAGAAATGAAAAAAAGAAAAATGATAATATCCATGGACCAACAGCTAGCATACATCTCTATTTCCCTGAACAAATTAAACTTCAAGTTTCTTGTCAATCTTAAATTGAAAAGATCTATATTTAAGAAGATAGAGAATAATATATTTGTAAGAAAATGGAGGCTGACTTCTCTAATGTTTTGAAAATGAAGAAAAGGAAAGAATAGGATAGATAATGATTAAAAATGCATGAAATTAAAAAAATACTTTATTCATTTAAGCCTATTTTTGCTGGGAGATGTTTATATATTTAAGTCTTGACTGTTCATGCTGAAATGAAATAGAATATCAATGACATTCTGTTGTTATTTCTAATAGATTAAAAGAAAAATATTATTTAATCCCTAAAATTCTAAAAAGGATTTTGCAAACTTTAGCTTCCATAAAATGTGCACATTGAGGGTAAAGCATTTCAGTCTGAAATACTGATCTTCTTTCAAATCAAGGTAAAATTTCAAGCTATTATAAATATCCAAAGCCACACCTTCCAAAAAAGTAGCTACTATTTTCACATATTAATCAATGATATTTAAACATTGATTTTGGATTTCTTCATAATTGAAACATATAAAATTAATTTTGTGTTTCATACTGTAATAACTTTTGCACAGCTTTTATAGTGTCATTGACATACCTTTCTAATATTAGAAAGGTATCACAGATACAGACTTTCTCCAAATTAAGGGTAATCATGTTGCAACATATGTTACTGTTGCTTACCAAATATTGTTTAAGCTGTTTGGCTCTCTAAGCAGTTGTTCTCCTCCCTCACAACTCCATGTATGCCTTCTCTGAATTGTAAGAGATTATTTGTTTCAACTGAATCTTATAATTAGACCTACTGCCTTTTTTTTTCTAATTTTATATCCTTCCTTAGACATTGTTGGCTATTTATGATGCAGGCATTGAAGAAATTTATAGAATAAAACTATCTGACTTTATAGTCTAGCAAAGAAGAGTCACAAGTAATTAAATCAAGTACCATGTAAGTTAAAACAAAAAATAAATAAAAATGAGTGAAAACACCAATATGCCTATTGACTACTTAAAATACCAACTAATCATAACTGAGTCTTTTATGAAGGCTAAGAAGCTCCCTGAATGACTTCCAGAGGCCAATTTATATTGTAACAGCTGGAAAAATCAAAGGAAATTCTCACATTGCAAGTAGTGGTAAAAGCCTGAGGAAGGGAAT
Organism: Ailurus styani; assembly: GCA_002007465.1. Classification (NCBI taxonomy): domain Eukaryota; kingdom Metazoa; phylum Chordata; class Mammalia; order Carnivora; family Ailuridae; genus Ailurus; species Ailurus styani. The sequence continues at coordinate 1,154,611 of LNAC01000375.1, read as the reverse complement.
GGAAGTTTAAAGGGAAAAATGTAGATGGATTCATAGGGAATGGATTATTTCTATATAACTGGGTCATAAGTTGTCTAGATAAAATTTTGCACATGAGACTGGAAAGATCTTATCATAAAAGACATCTGATGTCTCACTAAAGAGTTTTACTTGGAAATTCTAATGCATTCTAAGCAGAGTAATCTCAACCTTTTTCTGAAGAAGAGTGTGATAGAATGGAAGCACAGAAATCACCACAAAGCTAAGAAATGAGAATTGTGAAAGGGAAGTGCTGAAAATTAGTTATTTATATTTAGGGAAATTGAAAGGATAATGAGACCTTTAAACATGAAAGAGAACCCAAGGAGATTACCTTGCGATAGCTAATTATGTTTGATTTTGGATATATTGAATATGTGCTATTGTCTGAACACCCATGATAATATGTTCAGCCCAGCCTGAAATAAAGGTTTGAACCTCTGTAAGTCAGAGTGGGCATTCAGAAGTGATACATAATCATGCTATCTGAACTTGTGGGAGTAGACTAATCCAAGAAAGCAGCTCAGAGAGAAAACTGGAAAAGACTTAGAGCATAATGTTAAGGAATATAAATAGATCTTAAGGTTGAAAGGTAAAAAGAGTTTGGTGTGGGGATTGAGAAGGTGCTATTTGACCTGTAGAAGATCAAGGAAAAAACAAAACAAAACAAAACAAAACAAACAAAACAAAACAAAACAAAACAAAAAACAGAGTTAAGGAAGCCAAAAGCAGAGAGACCTGGAAAGGAAGGCAAAGGTGTAAGAACTGAAACTGTGTGACAAGGGCAAATAGACCCTTAGTGAATTTTATGAGATGATAGGATCAAGGCACAAATTTAAAGGTCAAGATACAGATCTAAAGGGATAAGGAGTGAGGAGAAGGTAAGAAAGTGGAGGTAGGTAAATCTTGTGAACATTTTAGTAATTAAAGGAATAAAAACAAAAAGTGGGACAGCTCATGGGGAGATCACAGACTAGAGAAAATGTCTTCAGAATGGAAAAGATGTGAGCATGCTTAAAAATCAAAATTAAGAAGATAGTTGAGATAAAGAGATAATTAAGGTAGTCCCAATTGTTTGAGACCCTCCTCTTTGCCAGATAATCTTAGGTATTTACACATGCAAATCTATCCTCACAGCAATCTGTCCTGTGAATAACATTATCCTCATGATAAAGGACAAAGAATGGTGGCTCAGAAAGATTGCATAGTTTGCCCAAGGTCTGTATGATGAGACAGAACCAGGAATCATCTCAGTCTCTCTCTGAATCCAGAGCCAATGTTCTTTCCATTCCTCTGTCTTAATTCATCAAGACTGATTCTATAGAGTCAGATGGAGCGAAACAAATGCTCTAGGGTCTGTATGATATGTGGAATGTAAAAACAATCACAACAACAAAAAACCCTGAACTCACAGATACAGAAAACAGATTGGTGGTTGCCAGAGACAGGGGATAGTGAGTGGGGAAAACAAGTGGTCAAAAGTTACAGACTTTTATTTATGAGATACATAAGTTCTGGAGATGTAACATATAGCATGGTGAAAGTTGCTAATAGAGTAGATTTTAGCAGTTCTAACCACAAGGAAGATATGCGAGGGCACAAATATTAATTAAATTTATTATGGTGATTATTTTGCAATATATACTTATATACAATAATGTTATACACTTAAAATTAATACAATGCTTTATGTCAATTATATCTCAATAAAACTAAAGGGAAATGCTGATTCTATAAAGTGGTGGGTAAAGAATATTTGAAGAGGCAAGGTCCCCAAGTAAAGTAAAACTTTTTCTTTCCTTCAGTAATTAGTTGAAAGCTTTTCTTGCTGAAATTCTAACATAATTTTTTTCAGCCCCCTTCTCTAGCTGTTAATGCCATGTCCATTTTGTGCCAGTCCAAAAGTAATTATCAGGCAATTTAGTCCAGGTTATATAATTAGGTAGTGAGGGAATTTCTAAAACGGTAGCTGATGCTTCATCTGAGGCAGCTCTTGTAGAGAAAATGTATCCTTTTGAAGTTCTACAGCCATAGAACTCACTCCTTTTTTTTCTCCTCCTGGCCACTCTGACACCATCTCTGTCAGATAAAGCAGGATTTCCTAAAATATAATAAAATGCTCTGGTAGCACAAACAATAGCAATCTTTCACATTGTTGTCCTGCCTGGTGTGTATAGATCATATTATATATCACTTATCACACTATTGTGTTAGTAATAACAAGGGAGTCATGGTAAAGAGGTAGTAAAGAGATATTTTTCTTTTTAATGTGAAATAGATGAAAATATAAGCCAGCTTCTAAATGTTCAAATGTATTTTTAAAATGACTCCTGCAATGAAATGGTAGGTGGTAAGTACCTATCCATTATCAAAGCGGTTTCTTCAAAGTAGGACAGGAGGATGATTAAAATTCTGTGAATAGGATATTTATTCAGAGTCATTATTCAACAACTGACATTTTGTTACCTCATGAAAATGCTAACACCCATTTTCTACTTACATGTAACCCCAGAAAAAATTAAACTGGCCCCAATCATAATTTATATGGTTGTACACTACCTTACTTAAACTTTAACACTATTTTATCAAAGTATCCTCATATTTGTCACTAAATGACATACTGAAATTCACAACAATCCCATATTGAAATTTTACTTTTTATTTTTAATACTACAGTTATTTTATATATCTGACCTACAAAAAATGGTCTACAGAAACTGGATTTTCCCAATAATGTGATATGTTAATTATTCACCAACTACATTTTTTAAAAGATTTTATTTATTTATTTGATACAGAGAGAGATCAGATCACAAGTAGGCAGAGAGGCAGGCAGAGAGAGAGGAGGAAGCAGACTCCATGCCGAGCAAAGAGCCCGATGCAGGGCTGGATCCCAGGACCCTGAGATCATGACCTGAGCCGAAGGCAGAGGCTTTAACACACTGAGCCACCCAGTCGCCGACCAAGTACATTGTTTTGCTCATAAAATAATTTAAGTTAAATTTGAACCAAAGTTTTTTTCTTATTTTTTTTAAATCAGATAATGCAAACCAAATGTTCTGATAAGATGCCTTTTCTCTGCTGAATATTTCAAAATTGCAAATAATTACATAATTCTAAGCTTGATGTAGTAGACAGAATACTTCAATCTGGTCTGTCCATTTTGATGTTCAATTTCTCTGTAATCTCTGTAATCCTTCCAGCCACCAGTTGCTTTTGTAAATGTCATCATCAATTTTTTTTTCAATACACATTCAGGCAGTTGATCTTGGAGGCTAGGGCAGATGTGATGCCAAATTCCCTACTGGTGCCCCTCAGGTATACAACTTTGATCTTCCTGGGTCAAACTAGGGCAGGCTGGTGGAAGTGGCTGGTGTCAGAGGAACCCAGATACATAATGACTGAAGAAAGTAGTGCCTTGGGCTCCTCTGAGTGGAAAGCCTTCTGTAGATTTTTAATATTTAGAAACACTTCCTTGTTGTATATTGTCCATATTTCCAATTATTTGTGGAAATAAAGTAAGTTTATAGTCTCTTATACCATCATGGCTGGAACCCGAAGTCTGGTAGATTTTTATAAATTCAATATAGCTCTGCCCTATGATTTAGCAATTCTACTCCTAATTACTGACCCAAGAAAAATGAAAACATATTTCCATTAGAATACATGCACAAGAATTGTCATAGAAGATTCATTCAGAATAATCCAAAATAATAAACAAATTTCACAAGTGAAGAGATAAGCAAATTTTGGAATATTGTCACTACAATAAAAATCAACTAACTACTGATACATGGATGAGTCTCATAAACATTAAGTAGAGCAGAAGCAGGCACAAAAGTTTTCATACTATAATATTCTATCTTTATGAAGTCAAAAATCAAACATAATCTATGGTGATAGAGATCATATCATAACTGCCTTAGGAATGTTGGGATTGACTTGAAAAGGGTGTAAGCTTTTTAGAGTCACCAAGATTTTCCCCATCTTGAAGGGCATGCAGTTAATTTGAAGGCATAAATTTGTCCAAATTCTTCATACTTTGTGTTTAAGATGTGTAGATTTATTTTATATAAATTTGACCTCTAAAAATGTATATGCATTTGTATGTATGCTTAATAAATAATGGATTTTTATATAACTCATCTTTGTTTATCCATACAGAGCTTCTGAAATGTGGAAGTTCTGTGAAAATATAAGAGTAATGCTATGGGGAGCCTTTGGTTTTAGAATGAAAGACACATATAGATGGCATTATAAACAGGTACAATGCAGCACTGAGAGGTTGCATTTTGTGATCTGGTCAACTACCTTAACCCAGAATGAAGCATTCTGCCTAATATGGATAGATGAACTATTTGTTTCTAGATTCTAAGTGTATTCTTTTGTATATTTTTGACCAATAGTGGTCCTTCACTAGAACAGACTTTTTCAGACTTCTAGGAGATATAAGCAACTCATTTGTTATTTGACTCAAGAAGTTGGTAAGGACTCCTATAGAAAGAGCTATAGAAAGGACTTTTCTCACCTGAATTTCTAAATAATCACCTATCTGTGCAAAATCTTTTTATCTTGATGAAGTCACAATAGTTCATTTTTGCCTTTGTTTCCCTTGCACATTCCCCTGCCAATGTGTCTTGGAAGAAGTTGCTACAGCGGAGGTCGAAGAGGTTGCTGCCTCTGTTCTCCTCAAGGATTTTGACAGATTCCTTTCTCATATTTAGGTCTTTCATCCATTTTGAGTCTATTTTTGTGTGTGATGTAAGGAAATGGTCCAGTTTCATTCTTCTGTATGTGGCTGTCCAATTTTCCCAACTCCAATTGTTGAAGAGACTGTATTTTTTTCATTGGATATTTTTTTCCTGCTTTGTCAAAGATTAGTTGACCATAGAGTTGAGGGTCCATTTCTGAGTTCTCTATTCTGTTCCATTGATCTATCTGTCTGTTTTTATGTCAGTACCATATTGGCTTGATGATTACAGCTTTGTAATAGAGCTTGAAGTCTGGAATTGTGATGCCTCCAGCTTTGGTTTTCTTTTTCAACATTCTTCTGACTATATGGGATCTTTTCTGTTTCCTTACAAATTTTAGGATTATTTGTTCCATTCCTGTGAAAAAGTTGATGGTATTTTGATACGGATTGTATTGAATGTGTAGATTACTCTAGGTAGCATAGATATTTTAACAGTATTTGTTCTTCCAATCCATAAGCAATCCACGTTTTCCATTTATTTGTGTCTTTCTTAATTTTTGTGAGTATTCTATAGTTTTCTGAGTACAGATACTTTGCCTCTTGGTTAGATTTTTTTCCTAGGTATCTTATGGTTTTGGGTGCTATATTAAATGGAATCAACTCCTTAATTTCTCTTCTGCCTTGTTGTTGGTGGATAGAAATGCAAATGATTTCTGTGCATTGATTTTATATGCTGCCACTTTATTGAATTCATGTATGCCAAGGAAACCATCAACAAAATCAAGAGACAACTGATACCATGGGAGAAGATATTTGCAAATGACATATCAGATAAAGGGCTTGTATCCAAAAATCTATAAAGAACTTATCAAACTTGACACCCAAAGAACAAATAATCGAATCAAGAAATGGGCAGAAGACATGAACAGACATTTCTGCAAAGAAGACATCGAAATGACCAACAGACACATGAAAAAGTGTTCCACATCACCGGCATCAGGAAAATACAAGTCAAAACCACAATAAGATACCACCTCACACCAGTCAGAATGGCTAAAATTAACAAGTCAAGAAACAACTGATGTTGGAGAGGTTGCAGAGAAGGGGAACCCTCCTACACTGTTGGTGGTAATGCAAGCTGGTGCAGCCACTCTGGAAAACAGTAAAGAGTTTCCTATAAAAGTTGAAAATAGAGCTACCCAACAACCAAGCAATTGTATTACTGGGTATTTACCCTGAAGATCCAAAGGTAGTGATCTGAAGGCGCACCTGCATCCCAATGTTTATAGCAGCAATGTCCACAATAGCCAAACTATGGAAAGCTCCTAGATGTCCATCAACAGATGAATGGATAAAGAAGATGTGAGATACACACACACACACACACACACACACTGGAATATTACACAACCATCAAAACATTAAAATCTTGCCATTTACAACAAAGTGGATGGAACTAGAGGCTATTATGCTAAACAAAATAAGTCAATCAGAGAAAGACAATTATCATATGATCTCACTGATATGAGGAATTTGAGAAACAAGGCAAATGATCATAGAGGATGAGAGAAAAAAATGAAAGAAGATGAAACCAGAGAGGGAGACAAAGCATAAGAGATTCTTAATCTCAGGAAACAAACTGAGGTTTGCTGGGGGGGGTGGGGGAAGGGATAGGGGGCTGGGTGGTGGACATTGGGAAGGGTTTGTGCTATGGTGAGTGCTGTGAATTGTGTAAGACTGATGAATTACAGACCTGTACCCCTGAAACAAATAATATATATTAATACTAAGAAAATAATATAATTAATTACTTAATTGCCTGTTTGTGTAACAGAAATAAACTGAACTGTAGTATTCATGGGATGTACTGAATGTTCTAAGCTATTTCAGGCCAGCCTGGGTTGATTTTCGGTTATACTGAGTTTTCTGCTTTTGTTAATTGAATTTAGTTTCACATAGACATACCATGATTTAATGACAATGTTCAATGACATTTTTCATCATTACTTATACCTTATTGTCATCTCTCCTGAAAATATTCTCTTCTGCTTTAGCTCCATTGTAAATGAATTACTAGATGCTCGAAAGTTTCCAGGGTATGAATTGTTAATTGATTTAGATATAAAGGACTATAACTTTATTAATGCAATTTGGAAAATCAGACTAAAACTTTACTAAAATAGAATGCATAGCAAATATGTATAAGTGGATTGTTTTGTTGGAAACAGCAACATTAAAAACAAAATAACAAATACCCATTGTGTGAAGCTGCCAGTCATAGAAAAGCTACTTTTCAAAGTCTAAAAAAGTAAAAATATCTGAAGCATTTAAAAATAATAACTTTATCTCTTATGATTTTTTGACTTCTCCTGGATCTATATAATTCACTTTCCACATTCTGATTGTGTCACTTATTATAATATTCTTTATCTTTTAAAGTACACACAGTGCTACTTGTGCTTATAACTTACTTTTTCCACAACATTGTGAATTCTGAAGTCAAGGCCTGTGTCAAATTTAGCTTTATATTCCCATTATCACCCAACACAATGTTTTGAACACTGCAAGACATCACCTAACATGTTTAACTAAAATATGGTCTAAAAGACATATTATAGCATATGTCATACATAATACACAGTATAGCATATGTCAATACATAAAACACAAACAGAATGTTTCCCAGTCTTCAAGTATTTTTAAGTTTGACCTTGATCTTCAGCAAAATTCCTGAGCAAGGGAGGAGTAGGAGGAAGATATGATTGCTACAATTATTGCTCTTCAAGAATATTAATATAGAAATTTAATATTCCTTAATTTTTATCCTTTTTTTTACATTCTTTCAGACCTATTGGTTTTTTTTTTCCTACAAGCTAATAATGCCACAGGTTTGATTTTTTTTTTCTTGGTTCTCAATATCATAGTGAAATTCCATTCAATTCTTTGACCATCTAAAGAAAGACTCATCCAATTCAAAGCAATTTATCAATACAAACCACACAAAAAAACATATAAATTGATAATTAGGTAGGGAAAATAGCTATAAACATTCCACAATATTTTTATAACAGATGAATATCAGTAAATAATCTTCTCTGTCAAAAAAGTTAAATATGATTTTAATATCATCTTCAACTACTGCAATAATCAATAGTCTCTGATAATATGCATTTTTCATCTAAATGATTACCTATGCAACCTACTTATTTTCACAGTCTTTGCATGTTACTGATTATTCTAAATATGTGCCTATATGATACATTCAAAATTATTCAGTTAATTTTATGAAGTAAAGTGATTTTAAAAAATCATTTCAAAATAGCTGTTTTACCAACACCTGGATTAGTGGGTTTTTATAGCCTAATACAGACAAAGCTTTATAAAAATGCACAAAAATTATTTAATAACATAAAATTGTGCTTTTTCTAATCAACTTAAAAAATGGTTTCTTAGAGTCCAATACAGAAACAGAGAAAGAGATTTTCCAGCCCCTTTTTTTGTGGCCTAAAACATATATGCACATGCCTATGTACTTTGAAGAGATGCATATCATCTCTTTTTTGATGGTTTTAGTGTCTTCATTTTTTATCCTAGTTTTTTGCCTAAATGATTGGTTGTATTTTATTGCCCTGTATTCTATAGAAGGGGACTAATAGCTGTGTATATGCATCTGATTATATATATACACACAGACATTTGAAATCTCATCGAATATTCTTTAGGACTTACTCTTTCAAACTATATAATTGCAATGCTTTTGATTTTTCTCATAGGTCTTATATTTTTCACCTTTTAATCATTTGGTAATTTCTACTTGCCCCTAAACTTCTCTATATTTTACAGAACTCCCCATGTAAAAGTCATTCTTTTGATTCCCTAAATCCCAAAACCTTGAAGAGTTAGGGAAAAAGTAGAATCCATAGCTTATAAAGAATTCTAGCACTGATAAACATCTTATGCTTTGTATTGAGACAATAGTGGGCTGCAATCTAGTATTAAGGGTGAACTAAAAATAAATAAGTTCATACATCAGTTTACCTTAAACACATGTAGGTGGAGCTAAGAAATTCAGCCCCCAGGTTTGTTTTGTTTGTTTGTTTGTTTTTAAGAAAAAAATATTGCTTGTGTCAGCAGGTGAGAGTCAGTATCAGATGGGAATCAGGGAAAAATTATCAGTATTACATAATGAACCTCGACCTCAATTTATTTCTAATATATATATAGGTATAGATATATATACATATATGGTAAACAAAGAGACTAGGACAACACTATCATAAAGGAGAAGCAATAAAAACATCATTGCTATTATTAGATACAGATTTTAAAAGGACTTTGTTTTTATGTTCAAGGTGATAAAAGGAAAGATTGAAAATATTAGCAAAGCGCTAGAAAGTATAGCAGACTAAAGACAAAAGTCATCAATTAAAATGGTAGAAATGGGAAATAGAAAAATGAAGTAAAAAATCATTGGACATGTTTAACTGCAGATTAAACACAGCTTTGAAGGGAAAAAAAGGAAGTAAGGGAGGAAGGAAGGGGAGAAAAGAAAAAGAAAGAAAGAAAGAAAGAAAGAAAGAAAGAAAGAAAGAAAGAAAGAAAGAAAGAAAGAAAGAGAAAGAAAGAAAGAAAGAAAGAAAGAAAGAAAGAAAGAAAGGAAGGAAGGAAGGAAGGAAGAAAAAGAAAGAAAAAGGAAGAAAAAAGAAAGCGAAAGGAAGGAAGGAAGGAAGGAAAAAAGGAAGGAAGGAAGGAAGGAAGGAAGGAAGGAAGGAAGGAAGGAAGGGAGGGAGGGAAGGAAGGAATCAGTAATGTGATAATTAGGTAAAAAAAAAAAATCCAAAAGCTGTAGAGGCAAAATGATAGAAAATATATGTGCAAGGCTAAGCACATGTAGGAAATAATAAGAATATCTTGAAATATTTTTAGTTCAATTTTCAGAAAAAGAAGGAAAATAGGGAAGATGAAATAAATATATAGAGCTGAAAATATTCTAAAAGTGATGCAATACTTCATTTTATACATTCAAGAGAAATAGTAAACCTCAGTCATGGTGAACATTAGGAAATTTATATCAAACTGCAGAAAAAAAACAAAGCTCTCTTGCTCTGCTCTCAAATAAATAAATAAAATCTTTAAAATTTATTTTGAAATAACATATACTGTTATGAAAATGCCCAAAAGATCATCATTACAATAAAACATACTGTTGTTTCCCTAGAGTATTGTATTAGTTTTATGTTGCTGCTGTAAAAGAAAAAAAATACTACAAATTTAGTGGTTTAAAACAACACAAATTTACTATGTTACATATTTAAAGACTATCTGAGAGATAAAAAGTGAATGAGAGAGAGCACAAGTGGGGCCAGGACCAGAGGGAGAAGCAGGCTCCTCCCTGAGCAGGGAGCCCAAATCAGGGCTTGATCCCAGGACCCCAAGATCATGACCTCAGCCCAAGGCAGACACTTAACTGACTGAGCCACCCAGGCACCCCAAATTTAGCATCTTGAAGATCAGGAGGTCAAAAGTCCAGTATAACTTTCACAGGATTAAAACCAAGATGTTTGGAAGGCTGTGTTCACTACTAGAGGCTCTATGTAAGTTTGTTTCCACTCTTTCTTCAGTTTTTAAAGGCCACACAGTGGGCGCCTGGGTGGCTCAGTGGGTTAAAGCCGCTGCCTTCAGCTCAGGTCATGATCCCAGGGTCCTGGGATCGAGGCCCGCATCGGGCTCTCTGCTCAGCAGGGAGCCTGCTTCCTCCTCTCTCCTCTCTCTCTGCCTGCCTCTCTGCCTACTTGTAATCTCTCTCTCTGTGTCAAATGAATAAATAAAATCTTTAAAAAAAAAAATAAAAATAAAGGCCACACAGTTTCCCTGGCTCATGGCCCTATTCTTTCACCTTTGAATTATCAACAGAGGGTAAGATGCTTCCCACAGCTCATCACTAACCCCCCCTTCTATCTCACCCTTCTAGTTCTAAACGTGCCTGTTATTTCATTGTGCTCATCAGGCTAATTCAGTGTTACCCATCTACTTTTTAGTTAGCTGATTTGTAACTTTGATTCCATCTGCAAACTTAATTCCATTTGTTGTTGTAACCTAAACACATCTACAGTGCCTAATGACATGGTGATGTACATATTTGAGGAAGTCATTATTTTGCTTACCACAAGTTTTTTTTTTGTCTTTTTTCTCACTTTTTTTTAAATGGACAAGACACTACAGTGTCAGTTACCTACTTTACTAATTCTACTTTCAATCTCAAGATTGTTATAAATGTCTACCTTAGTATCTTCTTTCATTAATTAATAATTCATCCTTTTGGCTTCTCTAAAATATGTAGATGTGAATGTCAGCAATTCTCATGGAAATCCCAGTCCCATAAACTTAAAATTGGTAATCAAATCAGACATTAAGCAGCAGATCTTTTTTTTTTTTAGAAATTTTAGTTCACATGTTGTCTATTGACCTCCTTTCTTTCTCCTGGCTTGTCATACCTACCTTGGATACCATTGATCATCCTGTCTGTTCTTTTCTAGATTTATTTCCATGTTTTTCATATTCATTGGAAAAAGTTTTGAGAGAAACCTTTTTATAGCAGTAGAAATATGTAATTAGATGAATATATGTCTCCAGCTCTTTGGAAATCTCGATTTTATAAAGAAGTAGTCATGAAGGACGATGTTTCTCAGTTTAAACAGAATCTTTTTTCAAATCTTAGCCTGGTTTTTACCAGTTCTGTCACCTCTGAAAAAGTACTAAACCCTTTTAATAATAACAAAAGGAACTTCAGCCGCCTTCTTTGTGATACAAGGTTAATAATCAACATTTATTGAGGTATTTATAAGAATTAAATAATATAATGTCTATAAAATGCTTAGCATATTGCCTGCCCTTGAATAAGGGCTGGAACTGTGTTTTAATTTGACTATTGTGTTTGTATAGGACAATAAAAGAACAATACAATGGGACAGTGATTCTCAGCAACTGTTAAACTCTAGCACACACTGTGCGTAATCTTCTCAGTGAAAAAATTCCCTTTATTTTATGTTGTAGGATTACATGAAATTTTACATTTTAATATTATAGCTCTTTATAACATTCACCTTAGAAACACAACAGTGTACTATGGGTCTTGGTTTAGAAATTTTGTGTAGGGAATATTTAAAGCTGGCTGAAGCATATGTTATAATTAACATGGACTCCTAGGGACATAAAAAGAATGCTGGGGGGTAAAATAGAAAATACAAGCTGGGATATAACTGAGAATTTAGTGCATTGTATAGCAGTTACTAAAGAGCACTGTGTAGGGCACCTGGGTGGCTCAGTGGGTTAAAGCCTCTGCCTTCGGCTCAGGTCATGATCTCAGGGTCCTGGGATCGAGGCTCGCATCGGGCTCCCTGCTCAGCGGGGAGCCTGCTTCCCCCTCTCTCTCTCTGCCTGCCTCTCTGCCTCCTTGTGATCTCTCTCCCTCTGTGAAATAAATAAATAAAATCTTTAAAAAAATAAAAAATAAAGAGCACTGTGTAGAGAAAAATTAGAATTTAGCATATTATTTCTAGTAACTTAGTAGTAGAAAAAGGGAATGATACAAATATGTATGAAACTTGTTGAAAGCCTATGTAGTTTAACTTAAAATCCAAATAGGAAAAAGTATTAGCAGTTGTTCCATTTAGGTGGAGAAATATTTGTAATACACAAATACTTTTATAAACTACAAATTTCTCCAGTTAACATATATTGCTTCTACAAAAAGAGTAGCATGTTTAGATATCATTGAGAAAGTCATTAGGTAATTTGTATAATACCAAGCTTTTTAAGATTAAGTAAATAATTAATAATGGGAGAGTAAAATGAATTGAACCATTGAAATCATGGAAGCTTGGCATTTATCTACACAACAACTGTTCATAGTATACCTAATATATACTGTGTACAGTTTAGTATGAAAAAAGCATATAACTGAATACTGAGTTAAACTTTAAAAGACAGAAGTTTTAATTATAACAAAATATCAACACTGTATACTAAGAGGCGGGAAATAATATAACAAAGAAAACTTTTGCATGTTTAACTAAACATAGAAATAGAAGAACAATATTATTAATCAATGAATAAATATACTAAAATGCTGTGACATAGACTATTATTTCCATTTATATATCTTCCATTGACTTGATACAGAAGACTGAGTGGAATAATAAAAAAAAAGCACTTATGATTTTATGATTTCAAATTGTTCCAGTTGTTAGAAATAGAAAACTTGTATTCTATCCTAGATTTTCCAACCAGTACTTTTTTCAATGACAAAAAACTTTTTAATAATATGTTTTTAAAAGATAGAATGCAATATCTTAACAAATGTTGCATTTTTATCATTTAATGAATTTATTGGGATGATCACTTGGTAAAAGAAGATGCAATCATGTCACATCTGGACTACATGGTTTTAAATGTGGTTTATAACATAGGTACATTATAAATATAATTTTCATTAAATATTAATTAGGTGTTTTATATTTCCGAAATACAAAATTTTATCCAACTGTTTCCTATTTTTTCTATTGTAATTGTTTTTCTTCTATGGAAATGGAAACTGATCTGTTTCATGTTTCAAAGGAATTTGCTTTTATACAATGTCTTACATCACATTTTCGTAAAATATTAACGTCTACATTTAAAAATTTCAACACTATGATTCTCAATGATAGTTTATTTTCATCTCTAGTGATAAGGAGTTCTTCATCAAGTATCATGAAAAGATAAATGTTGACAGTGATGAGAAGCTTTTATATGCCTCTTGTTGAAATGGGAAATATGATATACAGTTTTTTCTTCTGTCTCTGAATAGTTCCACAATTTTACTATAAGCAATAAAATAAACCTTCAGGGAAATCCAGGTGCTGCACTGAGTTGTAGAATACATGAACACATAACTTCAGAAGAGCTACTTTATTAAGAAATATTTTTTATACATTATGTTTTAAATAATACATGTTTAAATAAGTAGCAACATTTAAATTAATTTTATCAAAAATCTAAAATGTATATTTTTTCAAAATAGCATCTAAGAAGCATTCAAATATGAAAATGCTGATTAAATAAACTTGGCTTTCTTATTGATATAAAATAATAAGCTAGTGAATTTTGTTGACTATGTTGATAGACAATCAAATCATCATAGAATGTATTTGTATCTTGAAAAACTGGATGCAGTTTTTAAAAATTAAAACAGTATACTTTGAAAGATTTTTAAAATTTCATGCATTATGTTCATTGCTTTTAATCAGACATTTTTGAATTATTAGTCATTAAAACATTTAGAATATAATGTTTTTTTAAAGATTTTATTTATTTATTTATTTATTTATTTATTTATTTATTTATTTATTTATTTGAAAGAGAGAGACAGAAAGTGATGGAGATAGTGAGGGGAGCACAAGTGGGGAGGAGAGGGAGAAAAGTAGTCTCCCGCTGAGCGAGGAGCCCAATGTGGGGCTTGATCCCAGAACCCTGGAATCATGACCTAAGCCAAAGGCAGATGCTTAACTGACTGAGCCACCCAGGCACCCATTATGCATGTTTGTTTGACTAAAAGTATAAACTGACTACGTTGGGTAAAGGTCCTAAAGTAGCACATTTTCTGTGCTTCCTTTTTCTGATGGATATTTTTTCAGTAAAACTCACGGTTAAATGATCACTTCATGGAATATGTAGCCACATTATTGCTTACATTTCCTCACCACCCCACCTTCAAATGTGCTTATGATAAATATTGTAGTTTATATGACTTTTTTCAATTTCTGTATAGATTGAAAAGTGGAGTTAAGACTAAAAGAATGGCTGAATATAAACCTTTACCTAATGTGGATAAAAAGTAAAATGGAATAAGAAAAAAAAAAACAAGTTGTATTTTTAGAACATAGGGAATGGGGTAAAAAGGAAAGAACAGAAGGATATTTAAACATTCATTTAATCAGATACATTCATTGGGTTGATCACTTGGCAGAACAATGTATAGAGATACTTTTGGGTTCAGACTAGAAATATATCTTTCTATTAATCCAGATTCTAAGTCTAATCAATTTTATTGCATATTACCTGCCTTAATTTATACTTATGATACTTTTGGAGTTAGAACTTCCATTTAACTTGCACTTTTAACTTTAACCATTTAGCTTCCATTTAACATATAGTTTTTTCTTCTGTCTCTGAATAGTTCCACAATTTTATTATAAGCAATAAAATAATTTAATTTAATTATTTAGAAATTTTTTTATATTAATTTAATTTATTTATATTAGGTAAATTAGGAAATTTAATTATATTAGGTAATGTATTCACTTTTCATTATTCTACTAGTGGTTCTATCCATGCAGACTCAATGGAGCTTGCAAAGAAGACAGGAAGAAAATCTCTTGATAAAAAACACCATGTTCTAAAATAAAAACCAAGAAAACCAAACCAAAACAAACAACAAAAGAAAACCGTCTAAAATGGGGAGTGGCACATGAGGCTGGCTCAGTCAGTTGAGCGTATGACTCTTGATCTCCCGGTTCTCCATACAGGGTGTAGAGATTACTTAAAAATAAAAATAAATAAATAAATAAATCTTTAAAACAAAGAAAAAACCCCACATGTTCTTCTGTTCTGTTTCTGTCCCTATCTCCTTCCTTAATTACAAATATCAGTGATACAGTAATTATTTGATAACATTTCAAGTGTCATTTATCACTTAACTATATGCATTTAAGATGAAAAATGTGAAATTTCATTACAGATGAACATTAACTGATAAACTTTTGCCAAAGATTTTAAGGTAAGGAACACTAACTTTGATCCTAATTAAGCAAATGTTATCCAACCCCCCAAAATACTTCCACTCTTCTCATTAGTAGACCTGTATTACAAAAGTTTTATTCAATTATTATTGTTGTTACTATGTACTGAACTGTGTTCCCCCAAAATTTATATATTGAAACTCTAATGCCCAATGTACTTGGACATAGGTCTTTTAAGGAGGTAATTAAACTTAAATATGATCATAAGTGTGGGGTTCTAATCCAATAAGACTGGTATCCCTAGAAGAAGAGGAAGGGACACCAGGGATGTGTGGGTACAGAGGAAAGACCATGTGACACATGACACTTGACATGACACAGAATGTAGTCATCTGCAAGTCAAGAACAGAGGTCTCAGAACAAAACAAACCTGTAAGTGCCTTGATCTTTTACTTCCAGCCTCCAAAACTGTGAGAAGATACATTTCTGTCTTTTAGGCCAGTCTGTGGTATTTGGTAGGGAAGCCTGAAATGACTAATACAATTATGTTTTTGAATTTCAACAGTTAAATGTTCATGAAAAATTTTTTATTTATATATAAATATCTTCATACTAGTCTCAATTTTGCCTCTTAATTCTGAAAGCCTAAACCTTTTACTATGTAGGCCATTAATATAATAGGTTTACAAATTCCTTCCTTAAAATAACACTTCATTCCTCCACATTTTTCATAAGGCTGTATATTTCCTTTAAAATGACATTTACTACAATTTATGTTCTGTTTGCTGTTTCCATATTCATTTTATCATCCCTGTTAAATAGAAAACACCTTTACCCATTATAGGCATAAAGCCGTTTGCAGCAGGTGCTTAATAACTGATTGTGAATTGGGGCCTGTTGAAGCTAAGCACTATGCTTAACTGACAGCCAGCAGGGAGATTTATTCTGTCAGCAACCTGGGTGTGGAAGGAGATTCTTCCCAGAGCCTCCCTGGAAGAGCTCAGGATGGTTGAGACCTTGATTTGGGCCTTCTAAAGTCTGGAGCAGAGAAATCAGTCAAGCTAGCCAGGATTTACACCTACAGAACTGTATGTTAAATTTGCTTAAACTTAATTCTTTTAACTGAACAAATTTAGGTAAACTGTTGCTAAATTTGTGGTATTTGTTATGGCATAAAGAGTAAGCTAATACAATTGGGTGCAGGTATTGTCAGACTGATCCATTTATAATAAAGTTCCCAATCAGTGTCTCACCTAAAGGTTTCAGCAGCCATTGATGGTTGTTGCTTACATCTATTGTTGTCATTGGGAAATAAAAATTGGTGATTTTTCTATCATTCCTAATGCACCTATTAGCTGTAATTGTTCTCTAAAGAAGAGATTTTATTTACCAGTAAGTTATCCTGAAATATATTTTGTACATGAAAAGCAGGCCAGCTGCCTGCTTTTCCCCCCCTCTTTATTTATTAGTTTTCGGAATACTGAGGTCATGATTTTGCTATTATATAAGGCAGAGTTAGGGTTTTTTGTATCCTTATAAAGCCAGGGATTGTTATATATTTGTGTGTTTCAACCACGTTGCTCTCAATTACTTTGTGGTGCTTAAATGGTCTCATGTGTGGTCAATGGAAACCTCTTCAAGTTGGAGCCTGTCTTTTTGTCAAGACTTTATTATTCTAAAAAAAAAAGACTTTATTATTCTATGATAGATTACTTTCTGGCACTACAGATTATGCAAAGTTTATTTTGTACATTTTATGCCTCAAACATTGCATTGTCCATTCCCCCAAAAGTCTCTTGTTTCCTTGGTTTTTTAGAGACCACACTCTGGGTACCCACAAGTGCTTTTAATTTCTTGAAGGCCATCTCAGTAAACAGAACTAGCTCATGTTGTTTTTTATAAATGAAAGATAATTTATGAGTTTATACTACATTTCCAATACAGAGGTTAAAATACATGGTTTATACTTAACTATGTTGATTTTTAGACTTGAATTGTTTTTTTTTAAATGTTGGTATCTAATGACATTACTGTAATTTGCTCTTAGTTTTCTCTGACAACATAAACATTATTCCTTATAATAAATTTGGTTTAACATTTATTTGTAGGTAGGAGAACACAGTTAAAATACTAGATCTTAAAGTATTAAAATGTTTTTCCTAAAGTGGCTCTGTTACTAATTTTATATAAAGTTAAATTCATTTATTTGGGTTTTTTTTAATTTAAGGGGTTATGATTTTTGTGTCTCTTTTAATTTTGTTTTTAAATGAGTGAAAATTTAAATAATTCCAAAGTAAATAAAACAAAACAAAAAACAAAAAGGGGCATTCTGAGGGAAAAAAA
Organism: Ailurus styani; assembly: GCA_002007465.1. Classification (NCBI taxonomy): domain Eukaryota; kingdom Metazoa; phylum Chordata; class Mammalia; order Carnivora; family Ailuridae; genus Ailurus; species Ailurus styani. The sequence continues at coordinate 1,136,779 of LNAC01000375.1, read as the reverse complement.
TAATTGTGATTTAATGGTAATTGGGCTGGAAAATCAGTGCAGTTATCTCAAAAGTGTAGATATTCCCCTGGAACTATTTATCATATTCCCAGATGAAAAATTCAACAAGTGCTGTCAATGTCACTACTTTTAATATTAGATACTCTTTTCATCCCCAGCATCATCACCTCAGGTACAGATCATCCTGATTTTTCATAAAGAACTACAGCTGGCAGCTATCTGGACTCCCTGGCTCCATTTGACTCCCTTCCCATCAGTGCTCCAATGACAGGTGGGACTTTTCAAAATATGAATTGACATGCCATGCACCTCCTTCAGGCTTCAAAGTCTTCTCCAGGCACTTAGCTAAAGAGGCGTCAGTTCTTCTCTGGGTAGATGTGTTAGTATACAAATATCTTGTTTGTAATCTGGGAAAGTAGGCCATAAATTTCATGGAAGCTATGTGTGTTAGGATGTTGCTATATCGAGAATGAAATGTGATTAAGACAAAAATTTTCTCTGGCTAAAATTCATGATTTCAACAAAAAGACTTTGACTCCTTGTAGTTGATTTTGTTCACTAATATTTTGTACTTCTGTATATAAGTGGATGTATTAGATCTATAAGTAAGATATAGAAAAAATACTAATAAATTTGTAAAGACAAAACACTTAAACAACTACTTTTTGCCTTTCACTGTACATTAAATAAATCTGTTAAAATTTCCACTCTTCTTTTTTTTTTAATTAACATATAGTGTGTTATTTGCTTCAGGGATACAGGTCTGTGAATCATTAGTCTTTTTTTTTTTTAAGATTTTTTATTTATTTATTTATTTATTTGACGGGGGGAGAGAGAGAGAGAGATCGATCACAAGTAGGTAGAGAGGCAGGCAGAGGGGGAAGCAGGCTCCCTGCTGAGCAGAGAGCCCCATGCGGGGCTCAATCCCAGGACTCTGAGATCATGACCTGAGCCGAAGGCAGTGGCTTAACCCACTGAGCCACCCAGGCGCCCCTGGGCTCTCTATTCTGTTCCATTGATCTATGTGTCTGTTTTTGTGGCGGTGACATGCTGTCTTGGTGATCACAGCTTTGAAATATAGCTTGAAATCAGGCAATGTGATGTCCCTAGCTTTGTTTTTCTTTTTCATCATTCCCTTGGTGATTCAGGGTCTTTTCTGGTTCCCTAGAAAATTTAGGATTGTTTGTTCCAACACTTTGAAAGATGTCATTGGTATTTTGATCAGGATGGCATTGAAAATATAGATTGCTCTGGGTAGCATAGACATTTTAATAATGTTTATTCTTCTGATCCATGAGCATGGAATGGTTTTTCATCTTTTCATGTCTTTTTCAATTTCTTCATCAATGTTCTGTAGTTTCTAGAGTGTAGATTCTTTACCTATTGGCTAGGTTTATTCCAAGGTATCTTATGGTTTTTGGTGCTATTGTAAATGGAATCAATTATCTTGTGTTGTGTTCTATAGTTACATTGTTAGTGCATAAGAAAGCAACTTACTAGGGCACCTGGGTAGCTCAGTGGTTAAGCCTCTGCCTTCGGCTCAGGTCATGATCTCAGGGTCCTGGGATCAAGCCCCACATCAGGCTCTCTGCTCAGCAGGGAGCCTGCTTCCTCCTCTCTGCCTGCCTCTCTGCCTACTTGTGATCTCTCTCTATGTCAAATAAATAAATAAAATCTTAAAAAAAAACAACTTATTTCCATGCATTGATTCTCTGTCCTGCCACAATACTGAATTTCTGTATAAGTTCTAGTAATTTGGGGGTGGAATATTTTGGGTTTTCCACATGAAGTATCATGTCATCTACAAAGAGAGAGAGTTTGACTTCTTTGCCAATTCGAATACATTTTATTTCTTTTTATTGTCTGATTGCTGCTGCTAGGACTTCTAGTACTATGTTGAACAGTAGTGGCAAGAGTGGGCATCCTTGTTGTATTCCTGATCTTAAGGGAAAGGCTCTCAGCTTTTCCCATTGAGAATGATATTTGCTGTGGGCCTTTCATAGATGGTTTTATGAAATTGAGGAATATTCCCTCTATCTCTATACTCTGAAGAGTCTTAATCAGGAAAGAATGCATATTTTGTCAAATGCTTTTTCTGCATCAGTTGAGAGGACGATATAGTTCTTCTCACTCTTATTAGTGTGTTCTATCACATTGATTGATTTGCAAATGTTGAACCACCCTTACATCCCAGAGATAAATCGCACCTTGTCGTGATGGATAATTCTTTTAATGTATTGTTGGATCCTATTAGCTAGGATCTTGTTGAGAATCTTGGCATCCATTTTCATCAGGGGTATTGGTCTGAAATTCTCCTCTTTGATGGGGTCTTTGCCTGGTTTGGGGATCAGGGTAATACTGGCCTCATAGAATGAGTATGGAAGTTCTCCTTCTGTTTCTATTTTTTGAAACAGCTTCAGAAGAATAGATAATATTGCTTCTTTGAATGTTTGGTAGAATTTCCCAGGGAATCCATCAGGTCCTGGACTCTTGTTTTTTGGGAGGTTTTTTATCACTGCTTCAATCTCGTTACTGGTTATTGGTCTATTCAGGTTGTCAATTTCTTCCTGTTTCAGTCTTGGTAGTTTATACATTTCCAGAAAGGCATCCATTTCTTCCAAGTTGCTTAATTTATTGGCATATAGTTGTTGGTAGTAATTTCTGATAATAGTTTCTATTTCCTTGGTGTTAGTCATAATCTTTCCCCTTTCATTCATAATTTTATAAATTTGGGTCCATTCTCTTTTCTTTTGGATAAGTCTGGCAGTGGTTTATCAATCTTATTAATTCTTTCAAAGAACCATCTTCTAGTTTTGTTGATGTGTTCTACTGTATTTCTGGTTTCTAATTAATTGATCTCTGCTTTAATCTTAATTATTTCCCTTCTCTTGGATAGGTTAGGCTTAATTTGTTGTTGATTCTCCAGTACTTTAAGGTGTAAAGATTGTTTTGTGTATTCAGGATTTTTCTATTTTTTTTTAAGTGAAGCTTGGATGGCTATGTATTTCCCCCCTAGGCCTGCCTTTGCCATATTCCCTAGATTTGGACCAATGTGTTTTTGTTCTCATTGGTCTCCATGAATTGTTTAAGTTCTTCTTTGATTTCCTGGTTGACCCAAACATTCTTGAGCAGGATGGTCTTTAGTTTCCAAGTGTTTGAATTTCTTCCAAAATTTTTCTTGTGATTGAGTTCCAGTTTTAAAGCATTGCTGTTTGAGAAAAACAGGGAATAATCTAAATCTTTTGATATTGGTTTATACCTGATTTGTCACCCAGTATGTGGTCTATTCTAGAGAAAGTAACATGTGCACTTGCAAAGAATGAGTATTCTGTTGTTTTAGGGTGGAATGTTCTGTAAATATCTATGAGGTCCATCTGGTCCAGTGTGTTATTCAAATCTCTTGTTTTTTGTTGATTTTTCTGCTTAGATGATCTGTCTGTTTCTGAGAGTGGAGGGTTGAGGTCTTCTACTATAAATGTATTATTATCAATATGTCTCTTTATTTTGATTAACAGTTGGCTTATGTAGTTGGCTGCCCCCATGTTGGGGGCATAGATATTTACAATTGTTAGATCTTTTTGTTGAATAGACCCTTTAAGCATGATATATTGTCCTTTCGTGTCTCTAACTACAGTCTTTTGCTTAAAATCTAATTTGTCTGATATGAGAATTGCTACCCCAGCTTTGTTTTGAGGTCCATTGGCATTAAAGATGGTTCTCCATCCCTTCACTTTCAGTCTGGATGTATCTTTATGTTCAAGATGAGTCTCTTGTAGACAGCATATGGGTGGGTCCTGTCTTTTTATCCAATCTGCAACCCTGTGCTGTTTTATGGGAGCATTTAGGCCATTCACGTTGAGAGTGATTATTGAAAAATATGATTGTCATCATGTTACATGTGAAGTCCTCGTTTCTATAGATTACCTCTGTATATTTCTGTTCTATATCACTTGTGGGGTCTTTATCCTTTTCTAGACCTCCCCCCTTAATGTTTCTTGCAGGGCCAGCTTAGTGGTCACATATTCTTTCAGTTTCTGCTGGTCCTGGTAGCTCCTTATGTCTCCATCCATTCTGAATGACAGTCTTGCTAGATAAAGAATTCTTGACTGCATATTCTTCTCATTTAATACACTGAATATGTCTTGCCAGCCCTTTCTGGCTTGCCAGGTCTCTGTGGACAGGTCTGACATTATTCTGATGGTCCTCTCTCTGTATGTAAGAAATCTCTTCCCCCTAACTGCCCTTAAGATGGTTTCGTTGGTTCTAAGATTTGTGAATTTTATTATTACATGCCAGGGCATTGATCTGTTCTCCTTGATCTTGGGAGGGGGCCTCTCTGCCTCTAGGACATGAATGCTTGTTTCATTCCCCAGCTTAGGAAAGTTCTTAGCTATGATTTGCTCAAATATATCTTCTAGTTCATTCTTTTCTTTCCAGCCCCATCAGGGATCCTAAAAATGCTGACATTGGAATATTTCATGGTGTCATTTATTTCTCTAATTCTGTTTTCATGGCTTTTAAGCTGTTTGTTCCAGGCCTCCTCGTGTTCCTTCTTTTCTATCAGTTTGTCCTCTAGATCACTAATTCATTCTTCTGCCTTGTTTTCTCTAGCTGTTAGAATATCTAGATTAGATTGGATCTCATTGATGGCATTTTTAAATTCTGCCAGATTAGCTCTCATTTCTGTCCTTAGAAAATCTATGTTGCCATTAATGGTTTTCTCCATTCTAGCTATTGTGTTCATAACTGTTACCCTGAAATATTTCCAGCATTTTGTTTATATCTATATACATTAGGTCTGTGGCATAAGTCACATCTCTGAATCTTTCCTCTGTTGGGGGTTCCTCCTCTTAATCATTCTGTTAAGGCTTGGTTGAAGAAATATACAGAGTCCAAGTTATTGACCACAACTTAAGCAAGATGTGTCTGTTTTATAGGGACCTTAGGGTCATTCGCCTCAGGTTCTTTCAGCCTGTCTTCTGGGGGAGGAGCCTGCTGCACTGTTACTCAGGCAACCCTATTGGGGCAGAGTTGCCCTGCCCCTGTAGGGAGGGGGATAGGCTCAGTGAAAACCAGTTCTGGGGGGGATTTTGTTCTCTAGCAGCTTTCCCTGATGGCTTTCCAAACCTCTGTCTCCAGACAGAGAGATCACAGTCTGCTCTCCACTGAGTACTCCAGACCACACTATCTCTGTTTCTGTCTGTGATGCTAAAAACTGCAGCATCCTGGGTTGTGTACCCCACAGCAGCTCTCCCAGCCCTCACTTCCAGGTCCAGCCACATCTCTGTCCTTTATGCTTCTAAAACTACAAGCTGCCCCAAGTTCATCTGGGCACCCCTGCAGGTCCAGGTTTCAGTCCAGGGGGCTTCCCTGAATTCCTTTCCCTGCCACTGTCAATCTGGGAGTCTATGTCCAGTCCCCAGCAGGGAAGGCTTTTGAGCTCAGGTGGTGAAGAATTCTAGAGGCTTCTGCCCCCTTCCGTTTATCTTCTGATATCTACCTGCAGAATCACGTGGTTCACCACTTCATACCTTGAGACCAGCTGCCAGAGATTTTCTGTTATAGAGATCCAGATATATCTTCTTACATCTCAGCCTGATTTCATAGGTGTTCAGAATGTTCTGGTAGATATCCAGCTCAATTCAGGGTACCAGTTGAAATAGGGTCCCCTATTCCTCCGTCATCTTTTCTCTTCTCTTTGTGTCTGGTTAACATTACTTTTGTTTCAAAAAGCACGTGGCAGGAACAATAAGTCACATTGTCACACAACGTGTGTTAAATAAGTAACACAATACTTAAAAGGCAGTAAAATAAATTGTAAACATATTGCCTATTTACAACCATAAATGTATTGCCTTATTCTTACTAATCTTTTGTAAAGATTCCTAATACATTGTTCTAAGACTATAATTTTGAGGGAAGAAAATATTTTTTTCCAGTGAAGTTGGTATTTATAATTTTTCTGTGATTATATCTAATTGTATTCAGGTATCCTAAATGTAGCTTCAAATTTAAATGATTGCTCATGGTTATTTTCAAAACCTGACAGGTGATAAAGTCCATTAATATCTTCATATAACCATTCTACTTTTCTGTAACTGCGAGATAGAAGACAAGCAAAGTGGGGTTAAACAAAAGTTCTGTGAATGGAAGAGATTTTGCACCTTAGCTACTATAACCACTCTAAGAGCTTTGGATTACAGATGTTTTTGAAAATGGGTGGTGAAATGAATGTGTTAGTGTGGAAAAAGATATAAAGTAATTAAAACACATTAATAGGCATAAAGATTATTTTTTTAATTTATTTATTTGAGAGAGAGAGAAAGAGAGCACAAGAGCAAGTGAGTGAGAGACCATGAGTTGGGGAAGGGCAGAGGGAGAAGCAGACTCCCTGCTGAGCAGGGAACCTGATGTGGGACATGATCCCAGGACCCCAAGATCATGACCCAAACGGAAGGCAGCTGCTCAACTGACTGAGCCACCCAGGCTCCCCATCATAAAGATTATTATAGTATATGATGAGTCACAATGGATATGACAGAGCAGTGGGGGCTTTTACACTTGAATAAAGACAAAAAGAGTATTAAACATTTTTGGGGCTTGTTTCCCTTAGGAGGTAAGTAGATATCTGCATTCTATGTCTATAATTCTTTGGAAATACAGAATAATGTGACACAGAAAGAAGCATTTTAATTATTTTATTTTTTTAAACTTCTATATAATTATTATCCAGTGTTAGTATCAGGTGTACAGTATAATGATTCAACAATTCTATACATTACTCATTGCTCATCATGATAAGTGAATTCTTAATCCCTTTCACCTATTTTACCCTTCCCCACCCACCACTCCTCAGGTAACCGGAAGTATGTTCTCTATAGTTAAGAATCTGTGTGGTTTTTTTTTTCTTTTTTGGTTTATATCATCTTTCTCTGTTCTATTTCTTAAATTCCAGATATGAGTGAAATCATATGATATTCATTTTTCTCTGACTGACTGACTTCTTCTATTGCTCTCCTGTGGTTTGATGGCTTTAATGATATACTTAAATAACTTTATCTTCACTTTTTTAAAAGATTTTACTTATTTATTTGACAGAGAGAGAAAGAGAGATTACAAGTAGGCAGAGAGGCTGGCAGAGAGAGAGAGGAGGAAGCAGGCTCCCTACTGAGCAGAGGACCTGATGTGGGGCTCAATCCCAGGACCCTGAGATCATGACCTGAGCCGAAGGCAGAGGCTTTAACCCACTGAGCCACCCAGGCACCCCTATCTTCATTTTTTTGTATATCTATTACCAGTTTTTGATTTGTGGTTACCATTAGGTTTATATATAACCTCTTCTGCATATAACAGTCTATATTAATTTGATGATCACTTAAGTTTGAATACATTCTAAAAGCACTAAATTTTTACTACCTTCCCCCTTTTAGATATATGGTATCATAATTTGCACTCTTATTCTATGAATCTTTTGACTAATTTTTATAGATATACTTAATTTTACTGCTTTTGTGTTTCCTACTTTACTTACTCCTGCTTATGATCTTTCCTTTCCACTCAAAGAATCCCATTTAACATTTCTTCTAAGGCTGCTCTATCAGTGATGATTCCTTTAATCTTTGGTTGTGAAACTCTTTATGTCTCCTCCTATTCTGAATGATAGGCTTGTTGGATAAAATATTCTTGATTGCAGGTTTTTTTCATTCATTGCTTTGAATATATCATGCCACTCTGTTCTGGCCTGTAAAATCAGTTGATGGCTTCATGAAGTTTCACGTGTATGTAATTGTTTTCTCTTGTTGCTTTTTAAATTCTGTCTATTACTCTTTTTGTCATTTTAGTTAGTACGTCTCTTGGTGTAGATTTGTTTCCTTTCCCAGATTTGGGAAGTTTCTAGCTATTCTACAAATCCATTTTCTGCCTTCTCTCTCTTCCCTTTCTGAGAAGGGATTATAATGTAAATGTTTCTATGCTTGATGGTGACACTGAGTTCCCTAAGTCTATTCTCATTTATTATTACTATTTTACCTTTATGTTATTCACTTTGTTTCATTTCCATTACTCCAGCCTCCAGGTCAATGATCCATTCTTCTGCTTCCTCCAGTCTACTATTTATTCCCTCTAGTGTATTTCTAATTTCAGTTGAGTTCATCTCTGATTGGTTCTTTTTTAATATTTACTCTGTTTTATCATGATTCTCACTGAGATCCTCCACTTCTTTCTCAAGTCAATATATTTCTGAACGTTACTTTTTTAAACAGAATTCTCATATTGGTCCTACCCACCCCAATCTCTCCACTATCTTTTTTAAAAAATCATTTTATTTTATTTTCATCATGTTAAGTGTACTTTTTAATCCACATACCCTATTTCATCCATTCCTCCACACTCCTCCCATATGGTAATCATCAATTCTCTACAGTTAAGAGTCTTTTTCTTGGTTTTTCTCTCTTTTTTTCTTTCTTTTGCTCATTTTTTTGTTTCTAAAATTTCACATATCCATGAAACATATAGTATTTGTTTTTCCCTGAATTATTTTACTTAACATTATACACTGTAGCTATATTCATGTTGTTGCATATGGCAATATTTCATTCTTTTCTTTTAAAGATTTTATTTATTTATTTGACAGAAAGAGAGAGAGAGAGGTAACACAAGCAGAGGAGAGGGAGAAGCAGACTCTCTGTCTAGCAGGAAGCCTGATAAAGGCTTAATCCCAGGACTCTGGGATCATGACCTGAGCTGAAGGCAGACGCTTAATGACTGAGCCACCTAGGCTCCCCAAGATTTCATTCTTTTATTTTATTTTATTTTTTAAGATTTTTATTTATTTATTTGACAGAGAGAGTGAGAGAGATCACAAGTAGGCAGAGGCATGCAGAGAGAGAGGAAGAAGCAGGCTCCCAGCCGAGCAGGGAGCCTGATGTAGGGCTTGATCCCAGGACCCTCAGATCATGACCTGAGCCAAAGGCAGAGGCTTTAACACACTGAGCCACCTAGTCGCCCCAGATTTCATTCTTTTTTAATGGCTGAATAATATTCTTTATATTCTTCTTTATCCACTCAACTATCAACAGACATTTTGGCTGTTTCCCTATTTTGGCTAGTGTAAATAATGTTTATAAATGTATGTGTGTATGTATCCCTTTGAATTAGTGTTTTGTATTTTTTGGATAAATGCCCAGTAATGTGATTACTAGATTGCAGTAGATAGATAGTTCTATTTTTAATTTTTTGAGGAAACTCCATACTGTTTTCCACAGTGCCTGCACCAGTTTACATTCCCACTGACAGTGCAAGAGGATTCTTTTTTCCCCCCACATCCTTACGAACACTTATTATTTTTTCGTGTTATCGATTTTATCCATTCTTTTTTTTTAAAAAAATATTTATTTATTTGTCAGAGAGAAAGAGGGTACAAGCAGGGGGAGTGGCAGGCAGAGGGAGAAGCAGGCTCTCCACTGAGCAAGAAGCCTGATGTGGGATTCAATACCAGGACCCCAGGATCATGACCAAGCTGAAAGCAGACATTTAACTGGCTGAGCCACCCAGGCATCCCTATTTTAGCCATTCTGACAGGTGTGAGATGATATCTTATGGTAGTTTTGCTTTGTATTTCCCTAATGTTGAGAGATGTTGAGAATCTTTTCATGTGTCCATTGACCATATGTATGTCTTCTTTGGAGTAATGTCTGTTTATGTCCAATGCCCATTTTTAAAAAATTGGATTATATGTTTTTAGGGTATTGAGTTGTATCAGTTTTTTATATATTTTCGATAATAATTCTTTATTGGATATGTCATTTGCAAATATATTGTCCTATTCAGTAGATTGTCTTTTTGCTTTGTTGATTATTTCCTTCACTGTACAGAAACGTTTTATTTTGCTATAGTCCCAGTAGTTTACTTTTCTTGTATTTCCCTTTTCTGAGTAGACATATCTAGAAAAATGTTGTATGGCTGATGTCAGAGAAATTAGAGTGTGTGTGGTCTTCTAGTATTTTTCTGGTTTCAAGTCTCACATTTAGGTCTTTAATCCATTTCAAGTTTATTTTTGTGTATGGTGTAAGGAAGTGGTCCAGTTTCATTCTTTTGCATCTGGCTGTTCAGTTTTCCCAACACCATTTGTTGAAGAGACTGTCTTTTTCCATTGCATATTCATTCCTCTTTAGACAAAGATTAATTGACCATATAATTGTGGCTTTATTTCTGCTTTTTTAGGTTTATTCCATTGATCTATATGATCTATATAATCCATTGTCTATTTTTATGCCAGCCCCATACTGTTTCAGTTACTACTACTTTGTAATATAACTTGAAAACTGGAATTGTGATACCTCTAGTTTGTTTTTCTTTTTCAAGATTGCTTTGGCTCTTCAGAGTCTTTTGTTGCTCCATACAAATTTTAGGATTTTTTTTTTTTAGCTCTGCAAAAAATGCTGTTGGTGTTTTGATAGGGGTTGCTTTAAATCTGTAGATTGCTTTGGGTAGTATAGGCATTTCAGAAATACCTGTTCTTCCAACCCATGTGAATGAAATGGGTTTCCATTTCTTTGTGTCCTCTTGAATTTCTTTCATCAGTGTGTTATAGTTTTCAGAGTACAGATTTTTCATCTCCTTGCTTAACTTTATTTATTGTTTTTGGTACAGTTGTAAATGGGATTGTTTTCTTAATTTCACTTTTTGCTGTTTCATTACTATTGTATAGGAATGCAACATCTTTCTGTAAGTTGATTTTGTATCCAGAAACTTCACTGAATTCATTTATTCTAGTAGCTTTTTTGGTGGAGTCTTCAGAGTTTCCTATATATTTATTATTATGTTATCTGCAAATAGTGAGAGCTGCACTTTTTCCTTACCAATTTGAATGCCTTTTATTTCTTTATGTTGTCTAATTGCTATGGCTAGGACTTCTAGTAGTATATTGAATAAAACTAGTGAGAGTGGACATCCTTGCCTTGTGCCCGACCTTAGTAGAAAAGCTGTCAGATTTTCCTCATTGAGTGATATAGGCTGTGGATTTTTAAGATAAGGACTTCATTGTGTTGAGGTATGTTCCTTCTAGACCTACTTTCCAGAGGGTTTTTATCATGAATGGATGTTGTATTTTATCAAATACTTTTTTTGCATCTATTAAGATGATCATGTGTTTATCTTTCTTTGATTACTGATTCGATTTCATTGCTGGTTATTGGTCTCTTCAAATTTTCTGTTTCTTCTTTCCTAGTTTTAGTAGGTTATATATGTTTTTAGGAGTTTATCCATTTCTTGTAAGTTGTCCAATTTGTTGGCATATGGGTTTTCATAATACTCTGTTACTATAGTTTATATTTCTGTGGTGTTGTTTGTTATTTCTGCTCTTTCATTAATGACTTTTTTTAGTTGGGTCCTCTCTCTCTCTCTCTCTTTTGATAAGTCTTGCTAAAAGTTTAACAGAGTTGTCGATTTTTTTCAAAGCTTTGTCTCCTGGTATCATTGATCTGTTCTATTGATTTAGTTTCTGTATCATTTATTTCTGATCTAATCTTTAATATTTCCTTTTTTTCTGTTGGGTTTGGGTTTTATTTGCTTTTCTTTTTGTAACTCCTTTAGGCATAAGGTTTGGCTCTTTATTTGAGACTTTTCTTATTTCTTGAAGTAGACTTGTATTGCTATGAACTTTCCTCTTAGAACAGCTTTTGCTGCATTCCAAAGATTTTAGACCAGTGTGCATTCATTTTCATCTGTTTCCAGGTAATTTTTTATTATCTTTGATTTTTAATTGATCAATTCATTGTTTAGTTTAACCTCCGTGAATTTGTGCTCTTTCCAGATTTTTTCTTGTGATCAATTTGTAGTTTCATACCTTTATGATCCAAAAATATGTGTGGTATGACTGACTTTTCTGAAACTTGTTTTGCAGCCTAATATGTTATCTTTTCTGGAGAATGTTCTGTATGCACTTGAAAAGAATGTGTATTCTTCTGTTTTAGAATGAAATGTTCTGAATATGTCTATTAAATCCATCTGGTCCAGTGTGTCATTTAAAGCCACTGTTTCCTTTTTGATGTTCTGTTTGGAAGATCTGTCTATTGATGTAAATGGGTGTTAAAGTCCCTTACTTTTATTGTATTTCTCTAAGTTCCTTTATGTTTGTTACTAACTGCTTTATGTACTTGGGTACCCCTATGGTGGAGGTGTACATATTTACAATTGCTATATACTCTTGTGGAATTGTCCCCTTTATTATTATAAGTGTCCTTCTTTGTCTCTTGTTATTGTCTTTGCTTTAAAGTTTATTTGGTCTGATATAAGTATTGGTACTCTGACTTTCTTTTGACATCCATTTGCATAATAAATATTTCTCCACTCCGTCATTTTCAATCTCCAGGTGTCTTTTGGTCTGAAATGAGTCTCTTGTAGGAAGCATATATATGGGTCTTTTTATCCACTCTGTCACCCTGTGTCTTTTGCTTGGAACAATTAATCCATTATATTCAAAGTAATTATTGATAGATATATATTTATTGCTGACTAATAATTTCAATTCTCTATTAGGCATAATGCTTATCCCCATTTTGTTTAGCTCTCTAGCTGTGATTTTGTCCTGGTCTTTCATCTGGGACATATTCCTCTGTCTCCTCATTTTGTCCAACTCTTAATGTGGTTTTCTACGTGTTAGGAAGGTGAACTACATCTCCTTCTCTTACACATAGTTGCCTTTTGAAAAGAGGTCCTGTAGTGCCCAGTGTCCCTTATTCATCAGAACCTGGTGCTTCATGTATTTTTCCTATGTCTGTGCATGTATCTTACTGTTGTTAAGCCACATTTGCCTTCATTCCAGCCATCTACAATGGCACTCTTTACCTGTTGTGGATGGGATTTTATTCCTGTGTTGTTAGTGGACTTGTCTGGTGCTGCCTTGGCCTCAGGTTGGATCAGATAAGGCTTTTGCCATCAGAGCACCTTTTGCAGGGTGCTATCCTTATGTTGGCACCTGTGGCTTTCATTAGTTGGTGGGGACTACAGTCAGACCAGTTGTCTGCCCTCAGCCCACTTGTGGGACAGCATTGGAGCTGGTCATTGTCTCCCTTCTCCCCAGAGATGGAGTCACTTTGTAGTAGTGTTGGCACCTGTCAGTGCTGTTTACATAATACCCTGTTTGTGGCTCGCTATGGACTTCTGCTGAAACTGGGTTGGAGGTGGCAGTCTGGAGGAGAGTGTAAAGGTACACTGAATTTTTAGCAAGCTAGGTGAGAGTGTTCACATTAATTCCTGCAGGTGTCCATGTATCTACACTGAAGGGCAGGGTGGGTAAATAGCACTGGCTACCTCTTTTGTTTTTGAAGAGATCTCCTAAAGATCCCTGTTCCTCTGGAACATGTTCAGAGATTAGGGAAAGAATCTCCTTCCTGTATACCCAAGGTTTTCCCATATATACTTATATTTCAAACTGCTCCTTCTATGCTACATCTCAGCAGGCTGTGTGTTATGCTCTCTCTTTAAGGGAAGAGACTCAGTTTTCTATTGTCCTCCAGGCTCTCCCAGGACTGAGACTGCTTTTAAAGTTCCAGGTGTTAAGCCCCAATAAGTACTTATGAAGTTAAGCCTCCTGTTTTTCAAAGCCAAGAGTTATAAGGATTTTTCTTCCCAGTATGGGCCCCTGTGCCTGGGATACCTAGGGTGCCTGGTGTGGTGTCTGGTTCTCTTCTCTGTGCTTCTGTTGTCCTTTTGAACCAAGGAAAATCTTGGGTGGGTTCCAGACTGTGTCTCTCTCTGTCCTACACTTTTTGATGTGGTTTCTTCTCCAGTATTAGCTGTGGAGAGTCTATTCTGCCAGACTTTGAGTGATTTTCTGGCCTACTTACACTGATGTAGATATTATCTAGGTATATCCATTGGATGAGGTAAGCCTGGGATCTTCCTTCCCCACCATCTTACCCGAAAGTCTCAGCATTTTAATTCTGTTAGTCTTTGACATCCCTCATTTTTTGTTTGAAGTCTTATCTAAAAATTATTCTTCTCCAGTTGATTTAAGATATAAGGACATAGAAATAAAATACTAAAATAACATTGAAAATTACTTTACATATAGTCCCATCGATAATATTTCAGATAAGTTTTTATATATTTTCATATATATCATATTTCAGTTAAGTTTTTATATATATTCAATCTAATTGTAGATATACAATTCTCAGCAATATGTCCCAACTGGGAATGGAAGAGAATGGAGAAAAATAAATTATATTCTTAGGTTTATAATAAACCAAAGGAAGCAAATAAATTAATAAATGCACTAGAGGGATATGGGTTCACAGTAATGATAATGATAATAATTTATGCTATTACCATTATTTATCATTGTGGGTAATAAAATAATACAGACATATTAATGGGATAAAATAGGAAATAATCCTAATAAGCAGCAGTTGCTAATATTCAGATTAATAAATGACTGTGAAACATAATTATTTTGGCTAAACATCTGGCACATTAATTTGTGAAGCAGCTTACATATTTGAAAAGATGATTTAATAAAAAATGGGAATAAACAAAGGTAACAATCAATATATTTTGTGGGAAGTAAAACAGTGGATAAAAATTATTCCTACTTTAGTAGAAGTAGGGGTATATGTGTGTGATGTATACATAAACACAAAACATGAACAACTTAAATATATTCTCAAAAAAATTAAGATAATTTTAGGGTTTTGTTGTTGTTGTTGTTGTTTTCTTCATATTCAGGAGGGAAACAGATCTGAACAAGAATTGTAAAATAAACCCAAGAAAAAGACAGAAAAAGTAAAGAGCAGAAATAGGTGAAAGAGAACACAGAAAGATAGAAAAAAGTCAATGAAACCAAAGGCTGTCTTTTTAAAAAATTAACAATAAAATAAAATTATTTTTATTTAGACTGATAAATATAAAAGTTTAGGAAATGACATAAATTATTGATATTAGAATTGAGATGGCATCAGTATCATTCCTACAAATATTAAAATGAGAATAAAGGAGTAATATAAAATACCTAGTGACAGTAATGAACAAATAAGGGAAAGGACACGAATTCCTTGAAAGATATAAATTATCCAAATTATCTTAAGAAAAAAACAGAAATCCTGAATATACCTATTTTGTTAAGGAAAGTTAATTCCATACTTATTAGTTTGTCTTATTTTTGAACTCTTTAATTTTTTATTTTATGTCTCAGATACTGTTATATCCTCATTTTATTTATATAAAATGATATCTTTTAAGCTATTGTATATCTTAATTCTTTCAGTATAAGAACTTCCTTTGGCAAAAACTATACAATTAAAAGTCAGAGTAAACCCTATTTGATTGAGTTAAAATGTTTTTCTTTTTTTTTTAAGATTTTATTTATTTATTTGACAGAGAGTGATCACAAGTAGGCAGAGAGGCAGACAGAGAGAGAGGAGGAAACAGGCTTCCTGCTGAGCAGGGAGCCCGATGTGGGCCTCGATCCCAGGACCTTGAGATCATGACCTGAGCCGAAGGCAGAGGCTTTAACCCACTGAGCCACCCAGGCGCCCGAGTTAAAATCTTTTTCACTGAAAATAAAACCCTCTTTCATTTCATAAATTAACATGATACCGCATGTAAATAGAAGTCTAGATTTAAGAGGTTGCAGGCACATAATAATAATCTTCATTAGTTTCAAGATTGTTCCTTGTTTTCTTCTGTCTCTTCATTTTATTTTTCTCAGCCTTAACTTCATCTCAGGTTTTTTGTTTTATTTTTAATGATGTGGATTTTCTTATGCTATAAATTCCAATGAAAACCTGAAGGGTAAGTAACATGATGTAGCATTTGATAAGCTTTCAAGCTCTTTTTCATGAACCATAAGAACAATTCTAAGTCCCTTACTGGTAGGAGTGTGGTTTCCTAGTGAATTGTGTAGCTCAAGAACATGAATTTATTCATTGCTCTAAGCCACTAACAGATTTCAATAGATTGTATTTTTCATCCAGTCTACCCTCTCAAAGCCTCTGAAATTCAAAATAGACAAGTTACAGACTTCGTAAGCTTTTATTGAACTTGTTTGTGAACTTGTAAATCTTTTGTTGTTCAGGTCTTTTGGAGAGATTCATTTTTTTAAGATAAATTTAATTGACTCATGTGATTCTCTTCAATGTGTCAAATATCATGATGGATTTCAAGTGTTGATCATTGAGTCAAGTCATTGATCATGCCTGACTTATGTAGGTAATATGGCAATTCTTATTTAATTAGGATATTTTTATTTAAACAAGAATGTATACCCAGCTACATTGTTGGAAGGAAGGAAGGAAGGAAGGAAGGAAGGAAGGAAGGGAGGGAGGGAGGAAGGGAGGAAGGGAGTGAGGAAAGAAAAGGAAAAGGAAAGGAGGGAGGGAGGAAAGAAAAGGAGGGATGGAGGGAGAGAGAAAGGAAGGAAGGGAGGAAGGAAAAGGAAGGGACGGAGGGAGGAAGAAAAAGGGAGGGAAGAAGGAAGGAAAGGAAGGGAGGAAAGAAGGAAGGAAAGGAAGGGAGGAAAAGGAAGAGAGGTAAAGGGAGGGAGGAAGGGAGGGAGGAAGGCTGGCAGGCAGGAAAGAAAGCAGGCAGGAAGGCAGGAAGGCAGGCAGGCAGGAAGGAAAGAAGGCAGGAATGAAAGAAGGCAGGAAGGAAAGAAGGGAAAAGAGAAAAGAGAAAAAAGCAAAATGGAGGTATTTTACCAGTACTAGGAATATGAACTAGATTGAAATACATCCATTTCATTAACTGGAAATTTGACCATTTGGCAAGTTGTTTAGTCTATAATCATTGATTTTTCCTTCGTGGAAAAATGTTGAATTAAATCTATTCCACAAAGTTTACCAATTTCAAAATATTGTGAATCTGTATGAAGGAAAGTAGATCGCAATAAATTATTTTGGTAAGTGTGTCACCTAAAAAAGCAGTAGACTCTGAGTGAGAATTTGACTTATAGGAACTCAAGGGGATTGAATAGTTGATCAAGATTTTATTAGCAAATTTCTTTACTGATCCCATTTTATGAGTGCCCATTAGGGACAAGGTAAGCAAGGTTATTATTTCAGTATATCTTAGTTTGTAATTTCCTATAGTTTAAGTATATCACCAGAAGAAAAATAACTCCTTTAGACCCTGGGTGTTTTCTTTTCTTTTTTATTTTTTCATGAAAGAACCATAACATTTTAGCTTGATTGATTTTTATCCTTAGAGAACATTACTGAATTGGATCACACTAAAAAAAATTCTATTTGCACATGGTACAGATTTTTGTCATACAATGATTAGTAGATGGAACTCCATGAATGTTAGGAGAGGAATCAAGAATAACTAAAATATTCTGTAGAAAGAACAGAATTTGTCAGATGAAAAGAAGACTAGTGAGACTCTTTTGACTAGTAGAGAAATAAATTATGATGCAGGTGACTGAGGATAAATTTGGCCAGTAAAAATACCCAGTGTTGGGCGCCTGGGTGGCTCAGTGGGTTAAAGCCACTGCCTTGGGCTCAGGTCGTGATCCCAGGGTCCTGGGATCGAGGCCCACATCGGGCTCTCTGCTCAGCCGGGAGCCTGCTTCCTCCTCTCTCCTTTCTGCCTGCCTCTCTGCCTACTTGTAATCTCTCTCTGTGTCAAATGAATAAATAAAATCTTTTAAAAAAATACCCAGTGTTAAGTAATTACAGTATTTTCAAAATGATTATGAAAATCTTGTCCTGTTGAAAATTTTACCAAAGCTCCTATGCTGAACATATGCCATAAAATAAATTTAATTTCAGAATTATATTCTCATAAACATTAAAAAAGTAGAGAATAGGCAAATGTATCTTTTGATCTCTTGATCCACTCTCTTCCCCAAATGGAAATACAATTTAAGTGTTGTTCATAATGTTTGTCTGTTTTCTATACATATATGTGAATATATAAATATGTAGCTTGATTTTGAAAAATTGTATATTTTAAATAGGATAGTACTAAATGATATAATTGTGGGACATTTACAATGGGCACACATTATATGTAAAAACACAGAAACTTTGAAAGTAATAAAATGGATGAGAAAACCATATGAAAACACTAGCCAAAATGATAAAAAAATGTTTTAATAGAAAATATACTTTAACAAGACAATGTTATCTGAGATCAAGAGAAATGCATCACAGTGGAAAAAAAAGGATTATTCAAAGGAACATAAGAACCCTATATTTGCAAGAACCTAAGATACCTTTTAAAATAGACAAAAGTTAAGTTTAAAGAATCAAAAGAAGAAATAATTTGAAAATTGTGGTTGGAGGTTTTTAACATACTTTTTTTGAATAAATTATAGAGCAAGCAAAAACAGTCAATAAATATGTAAAAATAAGAAAAATAACATTAATCCACTTAACATAACTTATATTTTTACAGACTACTACTAAAGCACTTTTCTTGAATGAATATGGTCCACATTCCAAAAAATACCATATTATAAAACACAAAGTAATCTCAAACACTTTAAAAAATCACCTTGAAATAAATAAAGGATTCTCTCTGAGTATAATGAAATTACACTGAAAATCATAAGGTTATCTGGAAATTTTTTAAAGTTTGAAAACTAATCAATATAACTTAAAATAGCCTTTGGAACAAAGGGAACCAGAATAAATATTAGAAGATATTGCACTGAAAAATAATGAAAATGTGACATCTCAAAAATTAGAAAAAGTTGGGTGTGCCTGGGTGGCTCAGATGGTTAAGTGTCTGCCTCCAACTCGGGTCATGATCTCCAGGTCCTGGGATCGAGCCCCACATGGGGGGGGGGGGTCCCTGCTCAGCGGGAAGTCTGCTTCTCCCTCTCCTTCTGCCTCTCCCTCTGCTTGTGCTGTCTCTCTCGCTCTCTCAAATGAATAAATAAAATCTTTAAAAAAAATTAGAAAATGAAAATCTGTGACCTAACATTCATTCTCAAAATGTTAGATGAATATAACATAAAAAAACTAAAAATACTGGAAAGTAATTAAATTAGAATGTAAAGAGATAAACAACTGAGCCAATGAAACCAACATCAGATATACAATAGAAGACTAAGCAAAGAATAGTCAAGAAATGATGACTGAAAATAAAAATTTATGAATACCCAAGCTAGAAATGGGACATCATTCAACATTAAAACGGTAGCAAGAATATTTGAAAAAAAAATACATAAATAAATTTGGGAGCTAGAAGGAGTAGAAACTCATTGATATCCAAAGTATACAGTATAGGAAAAACAAATTTTAATAGTGACATATCTAATAAAAAATTGAATTTCTAAAGTTTTCCTACCATAAAAATTCCAAAGTTAGATGATGCTCCTGGTTATTTTTCCCAAGATTTGGTAATCTTACAAACTCTTCCAATATATAGAAAATAAGGGAAAATATTTCTCAGGTCATTTTATGAGAAACTAAGCCATTATTATTTATAGTTGACATAACTGGGGATGTGCAAAAAGAATCTACCAACAAACAGAATCTATCAACAAACAATGAGAATCATGAAATTTGCTAGATAAGAGGTTAAATACAAATTTAATTATATTTCTTTACAGTAGTAATAAAAATTAGAGGACAATGTTTTAAAATATTACCTATACATATTAAATAGATAAGAATATATCTAAAAAAGTAGATCTTTATAATTAAAGTCACTACTGTGAGAAATCAAATGAGCCTAAAATCAGTCAAAAGATCTGATTATCATGGATTTGTAAATGGATTGAAATATTCAATATTGTTAGCATTTTATTTTTTCCCAAATAAAGCTATAAACTAAAGAAATCCTAATAAAAGTTCTATCAGATTTTTGTTCAAATTGATGTGATTTGAAAATTTAGATGGAAAATACTTAAGCAAATTTTGTTTGTGAACACCAACACTAGATGGTTTATTTATCTACCAAATATTGATATTGTTATATGAAATTGGTGAGATTTATACAGACAATTAAACAGGAGTTAAGATACATACCCATAGAAACCTAATTTATGAAAGACACCATTTCAATTTGGTAGAAAAATAATTACCTTTTCAACAAATGTTTCAGGGTCAATAATATATTTGCATGTAATAGAAAGGTTGATTACTATCTTGTATCATAAAAATATACAAAACAGATTACAAACCTAAATGTGAAAGCTTCAATTATGAAACTTCTAAATGATAGAATATCTTCTGAACCTAGAGGAGGGCAAAAATAACTTCATAAATCACAAGTCCTCTATAACAGAACAAATTGATAAATTATACTTAAGTAAATTAATATGGTTTTAAAAATATATATTAAAATTGAAATAAATTTTTTGTTGTTGTTAAAGACTTTATTTACTTGAGAGAGAGAAAGAGGGTGAGCAAGAGAGAGAGCATGACTTGAGGAGAGGGACAGACAGAGAGGGAGAAGCAAACTCCCAAGTGAACAGAGAGTACAACATGGGGCTCGATCCCAGGACTGTGGGACCATGACCTGAGCCAAAGGCAGATGCTTAACTGACTAAGCCACCCAGGTGCCCCAAATTAGAATTATAATATAAATTAATAAATTGCAAGAGTTTATAATAAATTGTTATATATAGCAAAAAGTGATTCATATCCATGATGCACGAATAAATTTATTTTTTTTAAGATTTTATGTATTTATTTGACAGACAGAGATCAGAAGTAGGCAGAGAAGCAGGCAGAGAGAGGGGGGAAGCAGGCTCCCTGCTGAGCAGAGATCCTAACGCGGGGCTCGATCCCAGGACTCTCAGATCATAACCTGAGCCGAAGACAGAGGAATAACCCACTGAGCCACCAAACTGCCCCTACACAAAGAGAATTAATATACCTATAAGATAAATACTGCAATAGTAAAAGTGATAAAAATCTTTGATCAAATTGAAATATAGGTTAAAAAATTATTATATATACACATATATATAAAATAGATAATAAAACCATAATATGATACCACTGAATATGATATCTCTGACACTCTATGTGATACCACATATGAGGATGTCTAAAATAGTGACAATACAAGTATTTGAAAGGCTTAGGAGCAACTAGTAATCTGAGACTTTGCCTCAAGAATATGAATTCATACAACTTTGAAAATTTTGGCAATGTCTAATAAAGTTAAATTTTTGCATATTCAATGCAACTTCACTCCTAGTATATAACCAAGAATGATTTTGTATTCCCATGAAAAGGTATGTACAATAACACTTATAGAAGGTTTATTCATAATATAATCATAACTAAAATAACCTAAATTGTCCATGAGTAGCAAAATTTAAAATAATCAGTGGTAGTATACAAGAAATGCTATACAGCCTAGAAAAAGAACAAACATTGCTAGAAGCCACAACATGGGTGAATATCATAAGCTCAATCTTGAATAAAAACACCAATCACAAAAGTATATATATTATATAGTTTCATTCCTAAAATGCAGGCAAAATTAACCTAAGGTAATAGAAGGAATGACAACTAGGTTGAGGGAGGTGTTAAGGAGATTTCTGAGGAGCTAAAATTTGTTCTACATCTTGATCTAGGTAATAATAACAGGTGTATATGTAAGTAGAAATTCTCCAAAATATAACTTTAAGATTAGTTATCTATTTTTTAAAATATACTTTATATTCAACAAGAAAAGCAAATGGCATTGAGTAAATATGAGTAAACCAGACTTACTTTTCCTAATTAAATATATGCCTTTGCATTAATATTGGTAGATAACAGATTAGAATGGAAGTCAGACCTGTTTTACTATGGTGAATTTTCAGTATAATCTTCACTGTCAACAATGGAGGAAATAGTGAATAGTGTTTTCTTGTCTTTAGAAATAGTTTTAGGGGCACCTGGGTGACTCAGTCCATTAAGTGTCTTGATTTTTGGCTCAGGTCATGATCTCAGGTATGTGAGGTCTAGCCCTGTGTCGGGCTCCATAGTGGGTGTGGAATCTAAGATTCTCTCTCTCCCTCTCCCTCTGCCTCTCTCCTACCCCACCTCTGTTCTGCTCTCTCTCTCTCTCTCTCTTTCTCTCTCTCTCTTAAAAAAAAAAAGTGTGATACCAAAGATTGCTGTGTCATGCAGGCATCAACTTTACAGGCAATGGAAAATCCTTGGAAAGGGGCTCCTTGGAGGCTTGATGGAGAAGAGAAATAAAAAAGCGGCTGAAAATTGAAGCGTTATTGGAATTAGAAAATAGCAATAAATTATAAAATGTTAGACAAGAAGAGATTCCATTAAATTTCCATTTGTTGAAGAAATCACTGTAGCAGCAAGAAAGCTTGCTCTTGAGCTAAAAAGTGAGGGAAGCCACCAAACCTCACCTTATAGACTTTCTCTACTGTTCATCCCAGAAAATTCAACACAGTAATCAAAAGAGCAAAATATGAACCCTGAACCCATTAACGTTACCATAAGAATAAAAGAAAGCATGAGCATTCTATTTCTTAACCAAAAACTTCTCTAAAAAAACTAAAAAATAAGAAAAAGTGTAACACCATTCTGATATGAATTAAATGTAATTAAACAAGCATTCAGATTTTAAATAACACCACAAATCAGAAATGCAGAGTCTGACTGCAAATGGACAAATGAAAGGATATAAAATATGAGCTGACTAAAGAAATTAAAATAAAAAACAATAATTTCTGAGATGAAAATGAATTACAAAGTCTCCAATAGAGAATAGATACAATCAAAAACATAATACAGGATTTAGAAAATAAGAGTGAAAAAAAAACATCAATATTTAAAAATGCAAAACTAAGTGTGTATGTGTAAAGAGCTAAGATATATAGCAAATTAGGTAAATTTTTACAGAAATGTTCTAGGTAATGAAAAAGTGATAGAATAGTTAGAGATAGATTTAGATACAGCATATACTTTCTGTATATATATATATATGTATGTACTTTACTGTAGATATACTAGATATCTATATATCTATGTATATAAAAGCTTTAAGAGCTCATTTACTTCTCTAGTGGCCTGGGATAAAATGGTAAACAAAACCAAGTTTCTACTCTCACCATAGTATAACAGGGCAAATAAAATGTTGGGTTGAAACTTTTAAAATCCGGTGCAATTTCCAGTGCTTCCTAGGTGTGAACTTAGATGAGACACTTATCTTTCTGATCTTAGACACACTACATACAGAAGAGAAACTTCTATTTGATATAACAGAATAGTTTTCTTGATAAAATGATATTTGATGAAGGCTATTTCCATGACAAAAAGCAAGATTTCTGCTTGATCAAGTTACTTGATTTTTCTAATAGTTTATATTTTTTTATTGGGATTTAACTTTTATAAACACAAAAACTGCATCATATGCTTTAATGAAAGTCAGGAAGAGTTCACATCAAATGCAACAAGAAATAAACATTATAGTTTTTATTTTCTATACATATATGCAAATGTATATGCACACATATACATATACATACATGATTTTGTATGATATCCTTGGTATTAAAATTAGTTACAATATTTATAATAATTATTAATGGAGGCAGATACCTTTTAAATATTCATGAAAAAGTTAAATCTGAAATATGTCACCATTATGATATAATTTATACTTTGATGATTCAGAAAGTATTGTAAAGGGGGGGCAAGTACATTACATTTTTATTCAAAACTAAAAATTTTAAACTGATGATAAAGCACACTGTCAGCAAGAGTAAAGAAAGGGATACCTTAAAAACAGCATCTGGGAGTGAAAATTAGTTAAGATATCTAGAGGATAATTGTAACATGCCACCCAAATTTGGGGAAAAAGTAGAAATAAGATGGTATATCAGTTTCATTTTTAGGAATAACTTCTTATATGGAAAGATATTATAAAAATAAGTAAAAATGCAAACTACATTAAAATTCATAAACTCTAATTTTACAACAAAACATATTTCTACAAATGGAGACATAAATGTTGGTATTCAACATATAAAATTAATATAAATATTGTAGAAAATGTTGAACATTAGGAACAAGAAAAAAAATCACTAAAGTTGATTATTTTATCTCATGTGTTTCAGGATAATAGCCACCATTGTTAGAATATATTTTTTTTAATTTTATTTTTAATTTTATTTTTTCAGTGATTCAAGTAGAATATTTTTTAATGTTGTTTTACTTCATGTTATTTTTCTCAGAAAACAGGTATCTTTCATAATAAAAATATGGACTATTGCCAAAAGCTCAAATAAAGAAAAATTCCAGTATCTATAATGCCATATTTGTTATTAATGCTCCATTTGTTACAATTAAAAATATGAACTACATATAAAAAAATACTTATTTTTCCTCACAATTACTATTTAGTAAGACATGTCTTTGAAGTTTTCATCAATGTTAGGAGTAAAATGTATAGTTTAATAATTCAAAAGATATTACCTTCTGGTGCCAGCTAGACTTGCATCAGTGTAAGAATGACTGGGAAAGACAAGCCTCAAGATCAGTTGAATATTTCTTTATGGTTGCCTACCTTATTAATATCTTTAAGAAAAACTGACCCTCCTTGCCTGAAATACATAGGAAATAGTTATGTTATAGAATTTGGAAAGCATGTGAAGTGTACTTCACAAAATTTTGATTAACTATATTGATAATTTCAATTTTAATGTCTTTTCCAGAATTGCAAAGCTCCTCACAATTATCAAATTATTTGTATCTATTTATATTTTTTATCAAATGGTAAAGTAGAATATGAACAAACAACAAATGTTCATTATACAATTAAGGCACTCAAAGGGACACATTATTATCTATTGCAAATCATTTGTAATTTTATATAGTACCTTTTTTGTGTCTGATATTAATCATTTTTATTTTCGCAATAACCTTATAGATGAAGAAGCTAAGGGACATGATTTACCCAAAATCAAATTTCTGGTTACTAGTGGGACCAAGATTTGAAACCAGAAATTATCACCTCTAGGACTCATGTTCTTTATAATTATTTTATAGATTACTTATAATTTATAGATGCTCTATAACAGAATTACTATGGTATTATTGGAAAATTTGACTATCATATTATTGCTTGACTAAACAGATGAAATTACTTGCTTGTTTAAGCATCTTTCAGATAGGCACTGTAGTGGGAAGGGGAAACAAATTAACAACAAAAAAGGCATTAAGATATATGTCATTTAACATGTGTTTACTCCACATTGTGCCTATCTTATCTATTCTATTATATATCATATGTTATATATAACCATATATATAAAACCACATAACCACATAATTATAATATGTATTATATATATAATATATATTATAATTGCTACTAGTAGTGTTAGTAATATTGAAAGTAGTATCATTTGAATTTTATCTGCAATAAAAACTCAATAGCCTCTTTTGATAGTCTTTGGTAAAATATAAATTTCAACTTCCTAATAATGAAACCATTCTTAATGTACAACTGAAATCTTAGTGGTTTTGGAAGAGAAACAAAGCACTAGGATGTGGAAGCATTCATTATCTGCAAATTATCATGTGAAAACTTTTAAGCATGTGATTGAATTTTTACAGCAATCTTGAAGTAATTATTTTTATTCATATTTTACAGATGCTGAAACTGAGTTGTGCTCTATAAATATCTAACAGAGTCAACACTGCTTTCTGTGGACCAAGGAATAAGTCAGTCTTTGGCCCAAGATATTATAATTTTAGGCTTGACACAAGTAGCCCCATGTCTTTATTTTTCTGATGTTGCAGTGATACTAATTATCACATCTATTTAGAGAAGAGGTAGGACTGTGGATAGAAAGTTGCTCCAGAGATTGAGAGACCTATTTTCCCAAAATCACAGGGCTTTTGTGAGGGTCCAAGGAAATGTTTATGGAAAAGTTTTTTGAACTGTGAGAGTATATGTCACTGGAATACTCATATTTTACTGTTGTGATTGTTTTGTTTTTACAAAATTAGAGTATTCTGTAGAATTTTTAAAAACTCAGTTTGGGAGTCTCACGTATCCAAGCAGACATGCAATTAGATTTTTGATTTTCTTTCTTTGTAATAGCATAATCCACACATGATTTCTCTTTTTTTAGAATACTGTTTTCTTTATGTTGTTTTGCTTGTATTCCTTAAAAAAAAATACACTTATAAACATTCAGTAATGGTCTTTGAGAACTTGCTTGCCTCTTAGAATTTGTATGTAGAGATAATTCTAAGATTTTATTGGGATTATAAAACCTGTTACTAACATCTTCAAAAAATAATTATTTAAAAAGAAATGCTACTTTTGATTGAACATAATTTTTTAGAAGTTACTTCCCTTGACTGTCCTATATTTATTATAAACAATTTTACAATGAAGCTAGTAGTTTGCAAAACATCTTAATTCAATCTAATCATCATAGAATTAGTAGTCACAATAGCTAATAATTTCTGAACCCTTATAATATGTCAGTCAGTATTATGCTATATGCTATTTCACCTTCATAACAATCCCACAGTTCTGTTATTATCTCTTTGAAGATTATGAAATTGAGGTCTCAAGAGGTTAGTTAATTTTCCCAAGATAGGAAAATAAGAAATAGAAACTAAGGTCTCAAACATGAGCCAGGATTCAAATAAAAATGTCTGACTTCAAGAGCCATGTACCACTGCAAGATGTAGGGTCTTGTTGAATTATAATTACTGTGTGAAATATCTAATATTAGAATAGTTAGCATTCTTCTTATTCATGTTGTATATCTTCTTTTTTTTTAAGTTTCATTTGTTTATTTTAGTGACAGAGAGAAAGTGATCATGAGAGCATCGGGAGGAGAGGGGAAGGAAAGACTGCACTCTACTAGATCCAGTTTTGTTGAATTCAATTTTTAGGTCTAAAACTGTACCATATCAAGACAGATGCTTTCTTTGATTTAATTTGGATTTCTTTAAAAGAGTGGTGGGCAGCAAACCAAAAGGGAGGGAGGCTTGAGTGGGTTGCCCATGGAGTTTCTAAGTGTAGGGGTTTTGTGCACTCTGGCTTACATTAAAATCGTAAGTTAGGTGATTGCATATTTTGCATGTGAATTGAAACACTTTTGAGAATGAAATGGACAGTGAAAATAAATGTACCAGAACAAGAGGAATAATGTAGGAATTTCCCAGCAAACCAGTCAACCCACTCATAATGAATAAATTAGAGTTCTCAATAGTAGCAAATAATTAGGCTAAGTGAACATTTTTTTATATTTTTTGTAGGATTATCTTTTGAAAAAAATATTCTAGTGTTCAGTATTTTTCTTTTTTTTCTGTGTAAAATGATGTGTTTTTTTTTTAAAGATTTTATTTATTCATTTGACACAGAGAGAGAGAGATTACAAGTAGGCAGAAAGGCAGGAGAGAGAGAGGAGAGAGGAGGAAGCAAGCTCCCTGCTGAGCAGAGAGCCCAATGCGGGCCTCGATCCCAGGACCCTGGGATCATGACCTGAGCCGAAGGCAGCGGCTTTAACCCACTGAGCCACCCAGGCGCCCTAAAATGATGTTTTTAATATAGCATGAGGACAGAACACATGGGCAGAAATAGCTGCACTGGGATTGTAAGGAGCAATTGATTATACACTTGTTGGAGGAGGTAAAGATAAAGGAAGTTTCCAAAGGATTTTCACATTAACATTAAGACAGTTGGGAGGTCCTAGAGGAATGTCATACTCAGCCTACCTCAAGTATGTGTCGGTGGGCTGCAGGTTATTAGGAAATTTAATTTTATATGCATTTCTTTTGCCTTTGTTCTCCACATCATTCCCCCCTGAACAATTTTGATCTTTAAATCTTTAAGGTTGTTGAGAGTGGAAAGTCTTATCTTCTGTAACTTCTTCCTTCTGAATAGGGGATAGAGATGTCCAAATATTACAGAATTTGTGTCCCCTTAGTGTCTGGGTTCTTGGCTGCACCACTTTGAAGAATGAAGAGGTAGACCAGATGAAGAGTGGTGGGCAGCAAACCAAAGAGGGAGGGAGGCTTGAGTGGGTTGCCCATGGAGTTTCTAAGTGTAGGGGTTTTGTGCACTCTGGCAGAACTTTCTTTTTTTTTTTTAAGATTTTATTTATTTATTTGACACACACAGAGAGAGATTCGATCACAAGTAGGCAGAGAGGCAGGTAGAGAGAGAGGAGGAAGCAGGCTCCCTCCTGAGCAAAGAACCTGATGAGGGGCTCGATCCCAGGACCCTGAGATCATGACCTGAGCCGAAGGCAGAGGCTTTAACCCACTGAGCCACCCAGGTGCCCATGGCAGAACTTTCTTAAGCAGTCAGGGTGTGCTGAGTCATGCCAATCAGGGCTTTGGTCACATATCTGTTTACCTATTAGGTTAATGTCCACATGTTGATGGTCTTTTTTTTTTTTCCCCAGACATCTGCGGATTTAGGCCTAACTGCCCCTTGCCTGTGATATCAAGAAATGGTTTTGTGGTTAATTGTCTAATTCTGGGATGTTTTGCAGTCATTTCTGCAAAGGCTGCAAGGTAAAATGTCCATGTGGTCCTGTCTAAGCTGAAAAACAAGATGTCAGTACTGTTTCATTTTACCTGTCCTAACTCCGTATTTTCTTCTTGGGGACCCTGGCCCTGACTACCTAACTGTCCAACTAACTCCTATCACCTACCTATCGGTCAACATTGGTCTGTTGGGGAATTTATAGGGGAGTTAAAAGACAGAGGCAGCTGAATCCAACATGGGACAATAAAGAAGTATTTTTGTGGGTGGTAGAGATCATCTGTCAAAGTGAGGTCATGGTAGTGATGGAATCTCAGCACCAAGCAGAAAAACACTAAAAAAGTCAACATATGAGGATTAAGGAGGTAGGAAACAAAGGCAAAAGAAAAATTAATTTCCTTACTACTTACAGCCCATTGACAAATCCTTGAAACAGGCAGAGTGACATTCCTCTGGGAACTCAGCTGCCTCAATGTTAATACTTTTCTAAGGGCAAAAGACAATCATAGCTTAATATTATCCTGATTCCCTAGGATCCTGTAAGTCTACTTTCACATATAAAAATTCCTTTGGAAACTTCCTTTATCTCCAGCCCCCAAGACACAAGTTGGCAATCATCCTCCAAGCATATGGCCCACTGATAGACATCTGAAGGGTCTCATGGTTAGGGTTTTACTAGACAGTTAGTTTTCCTAACAATAGCTAACTGCCTCAAAGTCCTGGAAACTTGCTCCCAAAATTCCTTAGAGACTTACAGTATCCCTAACTCCCTCCCAACTTGGAAGTAAATAATCCGTCACCTGTCACAACCCCAGATCAGCTATTTCTGCCCAACTGTCCTGTCACCATACTTTAATAAAACCACCTTTTTGTACTGAAGATGTCTTATGAATTCTTTCCTGGCTGTTAGTCTGAACCCCAACATTTTCCTGCACCAATTAATGTGGCTATGAGAAAGAGAAGTCCAACAAAGAGATTCTTAAAAGTTAACCAAAATCTTTCTCCAGTCTAGGAGTTTAACCAGTCATTAAAGGAAAGAGATAAATTGTTTAAAGCACCTATTTGAGTATCTAAATCTTTTAGCAAAATCTTTTAGCAATAATTTTTACATTTTTGTGGTATCTGGAATATATACACAACATTCTGTTTTTATGCTAGCACATGGTTCACATTGTGTAGCAGTTAAAATATCTAATGCCATTTTGAGAGTCATTTAAGGTCTTAATTGTGTAGCAGTTGGTATTAGTCATTATATAGACTTTTGTTTTGCAAGCAATCAGATAATAAGAGGCATTTTTATGGAAACAAAAGAAAAATACAGGTAATTGTTTAGAAAACATTCAGTATTTCAAATATGAAATCATTAACTCACACCTACTCCTACTATATTTGATCATATCTTTAAAGTAACGAAATTGCACTTTTAATTGTAGCATTACACATAAAAGAATCACTAAAGGATTAAATTTCATCTTGTATAGATCTAAATAGGTTATTCAGTGAGTCTGTTTACAGATAAGAAGAGCTCGATATAACATCACTTGAAGCAGATCCTGGACCTCCTCAGGACGTCCCATTGCCTCCTAGGGATTTAAAGTCTGGAGATAGGGGGATTCTGTCAGAAGAAAGCAACTAAA
This sequence comes from Ailurus styani, assembly GCA_002007465.1. Lineage (NCBI taxonomy): Eukaryota > Metazoa > Chordata > Mammalia > Carnivora > Ailuridae > Ailurus > Ailurus styani. The sequence goes on along the minus strand of LNAC01000375.1, from coordinate 1,106,711 downwards.
GTGGCTCAACCTGCTTACACTTTGATTTAGTCTCCAAGTCACTTATGGAAGCTTAAATTGATTTGTAGGCTTCAAGAATTAAATTTCAGAAATACCATCAGTTTTATGAAAAGAGTTTCAGCATTACAATTTTGAGCTTTTTGATCCCTCCAAGTTTCCTACTGGAATGAATGATTGTGAGTTCTTCACCACTGTATCAGAGTGTCTCACACATCATTATCATTATCAAACATTTGAATAACTCCTACTATATTCTAGGCTTAGTTCTAAGAGCATTAAGCAGAGTATTTCCTCTTACCTCACAGTCACATAAGGTCAGAACCAGTATTATACTTATTTTACAGAGAAGAAAACTGAGGCACAGAAAAACTAAGTTACTTGCTAAGGATACATAGTTGGAAAGTGGCAAAGTCAGTATTTATACCAAGAATTTGGTTCTTCAGCCTGCGCTCTTTACCTTTACACCATGTTGCTCCCAATATATCTTCTATTAATGATGCACCCATTATCTCATCTGAATTTTAGTTTAGCCCAGTGAAATAGTCAAAATAGCTATTGTATTCTCAAAATTATAGATAAAAATAATCAAGCTTAAAATTAAGGATAAAAATAAATCAAGTGTCTTGCCCAAGCTTATGTAATAAGAGGTAAAAGTGGCATCTGGAAAAGGAAAATCTAAATATAATTCTAGTCCTCTTTCAACTACATCATCCTAAATTAAAAGGCTGAATACATCTGAAGAAAATTGGGCTATACTGAAGAATGATTCTAAACTTAAATTCATTTTTTCCTAAGATTAAATATATATCAAAGTATGTTTAATATTAAATAACTTGGAGGGCACAAGCAGAAATACACAACCACACAGCAAAGAATGATTTTGCAAATGTCTCTAATAAACTAACTGCATAGAAAATTTCAAAGACTCAGCAAGCACTCTTATACCTGGCGAGCATGATTCATCGCCCATGCCCACTTCCGTATGTAACTCCTCCATAGTCTTCTTTCCTGAATATCTTTTGTTTCCTGCTTTAAATGCCCATTTTAAAAGAACCATTAAACTAATAGGAAGGTGTACTGGGATATTCATGATAAACTGAATACTAATATATCTTTTGCTTACTTTTTTCCTTAAACTTGAATAAATTGGGAGCCTATATCAGTAATATCTGTAGTCTTATTCTTACATAACCTTCAAGCATCAGACTCTAGAAAGATAATCTTAACTCCCTGGGGTTCTGAAACCTTAATTTCTTTACCTAAAACCAAAAGATGATATTCTAATTACTAGTTGTTAGTAGCACCAAATGAAATGACACATAAGAAAATATATATAAAGTATAAAAAATATTGAAAAATAAATACAGTAGCTCCATGTGAATCACATAATAAATTCTTACCAAATGTTAGGGACTCTGTGTATGGTTCTCTTTCCCACTTTTCATGATGTATGTTTGTGTCTGGAATTATAAAGCAGATAAAAAGTAAAGGGTAGGATATTATAATGTGTTAGAGTATTTTTGATTCTTTTTTTTCACAAGGATAATAGTATGAAACCTATTTTCTGGGTCTGTTTTTAACCTACCCGCTTATTTCCGATTCAGTTCTTGTTTTTTTTGTTGTTTTGTCATCCTTCACTACCTCCTTGAGCAGAGAACTTCTGATCCTGAAACTGGATAAATTAACTCAGATTCCATCCAAGCAGTTCCTACTGAATAGAATGAAAAATGTGGTCATTTGATTTGTGTACTTAGGATAAATAACTAGTGCAGAATAAATATTGGATGTTGATGAACATAAAATTAAGCTACCAGATAAGTAAAATTTCTGGTTTCTCCTCTGTACTAGTTTCTGACTATGATTTATTTCCCCCTCCCTTCTTTGCTTTTTTGCATCTCAGTATCAAATAGGATTAAGTCAAACTAAAAATCTTGGTCCTATACTTTCTAATTAGCATCCAGCCTACTGTAATCTGACATCTCTCACCACTGAAAATTGTCTATTATTGTGAATTATTTCAGTCTTTTTCACTTGGGCTTTGCTTATTTGAAACTATTCATAACCTTTTTCTTGAAACTTTTTCCTACTTTGCTCTACAAAACCAGTTTTATTGTTTACTTATGAATATTCCTTCTCAACCCACACATCTGTTTTCTTTCCCTTTCCTGTCCTTTCCTCCCAATCCCCCAATCTAAAAGGCCTCCCTGGATTGTTTCATCCATTCCCTGGTTGACTAGTCATACTCTGAAGGCTCCTAAATCTATCTGTATCTTTAGTTCAGGTCACTATCCTGGGTTTCAGACAAATATATATAGGCACTTTATATCTTCTCCTAGCTCTCCCATAGATACGTAAACTAAGCAAGGCAAATGTGAAACATGCTTATTCTATTTCCTATATTAACTTATGACTTTGTAAACTAACAAGTGGCAAAAATCAGAAGTTATGGAAGAAATTTAGACTACTTTTGCACCTTTTATCCCTTCTTTTGGAGCTGTCCTTAGATTCTATATATTCATCTTAATATGACTATCTCCACCTCTGCAGTGTTTGGTCTTATAGTGTCTTGGATATTATCTAGTAGCATAATATCTAGCATTATAATATAAAGTCACATGGTCTGGAGGTCCCCACCAAATGTCTCTTGCCAATTGCAAATGAGGTACTCTTTCTAAAATGAAAATTGAGTCATTTTCCTGCTTAAAATCATTACATATTATCTATCACGTACAAAATAAATTGTTAACTTCTAAAAATGGACAGAAAGATTGTTTATGATCTACTCCTTCTTGCCTTTGCAATCTTCACCCCACTGTGGTTTTTTTGTTTGTTTGTTTGTATGTTTGTTTTCTGACTTCTTACAATTGACCCTTAAAATGGATTTGAACTGCCTGGGTATATTTACTTGTGGATTTTTTTTCAATAAATAAACATATAGTACTGTAATATATTTTCTCCTCATGATTTTCTTAACATTTCTTTTTCTCTAGCTTACTTTAGTGTAAGAATACAGTATATAATACATATAACAGACAACATACGTGTTAATTGCCTGTTTAAGTTATTGGTAAGGCTCTGGAGGATGGTAGGCTATCAGTAAATTTTGGGAGAGTCAAACTTAGATGCAGATTTTCAACTGCAAAAGGGGTCACTATCCCTAATGCCTGCATTTTTCAAGGATCAAATGTATAGTAATTGGCTACCTCTACTTCTGGGACATACTATAATGTGTTTTGCCTCCAGTTCTATACTCACTTTTTTTTTTTTCACCTGCCTGGAATGTGACCTTCCCCTATATATCCTACACATGTACCAAGATTCAGTTAAAGTATCCTAGAGTAAAATGTTCACTCCATAAGTAACCCAGGATTATCTTGTATATATATATATTTTTTTTATCAAATTCTTTTTTTGTTTGTTTGTTTTTGCTAGGTCCACATGCAGTCATTGACTTCGATGATCTTACTTATTTTGTGATTATTCTTTGCTGCCAAGTCCACTGAAGTAACTAACTCTTACTTCTTACCAGTTAGAACTAATTCTCCTTTCTCATTCCAGGCATAACATTTGCATTCGATTACAGACATCCCTTTCACTCTGCTTTCCCTTGAATAAACTGACAATTATTCACTGTCTGTATTCATCTATTGTCAGGTTACATAATACCTTGCATAAGCAACCTAGGCTCTTAGCTACATTGCAGGGAAACATTGCAAATCTTTATGGTGAGCCAAGTTTCCATATTATCTGTGTTGCTGCAGCAAGACGAATAGCTAGTGGATTTGTACAATCCCTTTGTTGGGAAAACACAGCACTTGTAATTAAACACTTGAATCTTCGTGGGTCAAAGACCTAGTTATTTCATCACAATAACAATGAGAGTCACAAGGAGTTGCACAGTGTCCTCCATTACCTCTTGTTCTGTTAAGTGAAAAGTTTCAAGAAAATAGAAAATTTCAGGCTTGTACTATAGATCACAGATGTCAGATTTCATATTAACCTAAGTTCTTTAATACTTTTAAAGCTTTAATGAGGTTTAGTTTATTTATGATAAACTCATATATTTAAATTCTGAATTTTTGATGTAACATATGGCCCTAATGTCCTTGAAACTGTGGTGGCTAAAGTATGGAAGTCTTGTAGCTCCTATTTCTTTCAGTGCATATTTATAGTTATAGGATATCCCAGGGCATTTCTTTACTGTGGTAGTTAACAGAATGCTTCATTTTGTGTGCTAATGTGGATAAATCTTCATTACAATGTCAAAATTTTGATCTTCATCACCAAAATTTTTCTCTTTTTAAAATTATTTCTAAACTTTTGGAAATATTTGGTTTCTCTTAAATATCATTTTATTTTGGAAAATAAAGTGAATATACATGATGACAAGCATTATATACAAGCATTGAACTTAAACATGTATATGTACACAATATTCTCAAACAAAAATATTTATGTAACAATGGGTTCAACATCTGAGGGCACATTCTATGGAATGCCTATAAAACATTAAAATTTAATGATCATCTTATAGAAGGTCAAAGGATCTTTATCTATGTTCCTCTTATGTTTTGACACAATTTAATGTTATTTTTTTTAATACCTAAGAAGTTAGCACTGTGGTCTGCAGGGAAAATAGTGAACTACTTATTTGCAAATACCAATTACAAAGCAATCTCAGGAAGCCAGCACTGAGGTATCTAAGTGCATTACTTGAATGCATCATATCACTTGTGTTTTATCACTAGATAAGTTTACTCAACCTGGAAAATTTTATAAGCACAAGCAAAATAGAATACATTCTCTGTATTTCCTCTGAGATAGTTTTCCTTCATTATTTTCTTTAGATATAAGGGATCAATTTTCTTTTCTATTCAGCAAATACAAATAACTACTTATCCCTTGCTCTACTATAAAATTTTGGTAATGATTAGCAGTAATATCATTTCAGCCCTTTTCATTTTATTTAGCAGTAATTATAAATTGTTTTTGATTTTGAATTATGCATATCAATTCCAGTTATATTACAACTTCAAGAGTTCTTATTATTTTGCAAAAGAATTTAAACACCAAATCAGTAAAAAACAAAACAAAAACAAAAACAAAATAACACATTTTATTCACAATCTTTAATTCCTTAGTTTAGACTGATTTGTTTGTATTTCATGAATATAGATGCATTTATATTTGTGCTCTTTACTATGAGTGGAATATTCCTGATATGAAGCTGTCTGTACTATTGATATTTTCCTAGTATGATTAATTAAAGAGAAAATGAAATAGTATTTTAACAACATATGCTTATTTAAAAATTCTGAGTCACTTTTTAATGATAACAATTTTCATACTTTTCCCTTTAGTTATTTAAATTGTATGGAGTGTCACATAAGAAATAATTCCTATTTTCCAAGGTTGTTTTGATATTAACAGTATTTTACTACAGTTATTCTAACATTGTTCAACAACTGTACTTGAGAAATGCCATATCCTTTTCTGTTTAACAGTTTCTTGTGATTCACTGAAGTCTGTGACTGCAATGAAATATAAAGGAAGAGACTACCAAAATTGATAATGTTAAGATTGACAGGTGTGTTAAGAAAACAAGTCACAGTTGGACCTAGAAGTCATCAACCAAAGTCACTGAATCCTAAAAAAAGATGCTAACATCAAATTGAAGTGCTTTCTGATGTTAGCAACTATACTGGAAAGTATCCAGGTAAACTCATACTAATTTTATTTTTAATAGGTAGTAAAAAATAGGAATAGTAAATACATACAGATATATAGAGATACACAATAATTATATAATTGTTCCATATATATCATTGTTATACATAGATATATACAGATGGATATAAGGTATATAAGATATATATGATTTAAAAGGAAAATAATCTCATTTCATCCCTCTATGTTCTCAGTCCTACTGTAACAAGGTACACTTTATAATTATATTATTCACTTATTCTGGTATTTATCTTGCTATTTCTAGATAATTTTATACAGCTCTTTTCTGATTTATCAATTAGAAATGAACATTTAGCTTTCTTACTCCAACACAATAAACTTGTCTCTGTTTTCTCTTTAGTTATATCACACTTTTTGATTGAATCAGTAGTTACTTTCATGGTGTGTTATCCATGTAGCTTACCATGATTCTTTTTTCTTGTATGCAACATTGCAAGGTTTTGGTTTTGAGCTAATAGGACTTTATTTTTCACCTACAAGTTTTCCAAACACTAATTCTTCCTCTCTCTCTCTCTCTCTCTTTTAATCTATTAGCTCTGTCATATTTTGTTTGTCTGATTTTCCCCAAAATCAGACTTTCTATTTCCTGGAGGCTTTTTATAGCTTTATTCCTCAATCTCCCTGTTTCACACTCTCTAAAAATGCTTCACACTCTTTTTCACATTTATCACACTCTTGTACTAGATACACTCTTCTAGGAGCTTGTAAAGACAAGGTACTGGGAATGTTAAAACTTTTTAAAAAATATTCAATATACAGTGTAAAATTAGTATAATCTAGTGATTCAGCACTTACATACAACACGCAGTGCTCATCACCACTTTACTCCTTAATCCCCAACACCTTTTTCACCTATCCTGACACTGATCTCCTGGTAACCATCAACTTGTTCTCTATAGTTAGCAGTCTGTTTCTTGGATTGTCTCTCCTTTTTTATCTACATTCTTTTATTTTCTTATTTCACTTGGTATTAGACTCTCCAGCTCCATCCATGTTGTTGCAAATGGCACAATTTTGTTCTTTTCTATGGCTAATATTTCATTGTATATACATACTCTACATCTTCATCAGTCAAATGACATTTGGGATATCTCCATAACTTGGCTATTGTAGATAGTGCTGGCTATAAACATAGGGGTGAACATATACCTTTGGACTAGTATTTTTGTGTTCTTTGGGTAAATATATGGTAGTTCTGTTTCTAGCTGACAGACCTCCATACTGTTTTCCAGAGTGGCTGGACCAGTTTGTATTCCTACCTACAACCTACAGTGCAAGGAGGTTCCCCTTTCTCCACATCCTCACCAACACCTGTTGTTTCTTGTGTTGTTGATTTTAACCTTTCTGTAATGTGTAAGGTGATCTCAAATAGTTTTTGTTTATATTTTGCTTATGATAGGCAATGAGCTTCAGGCATCTTTTTATGTGTCTGTTGGTAATCTGTATGTCTTTTTGGGAAAAATGTCTATCCACATCTTCTTCCCATTTTTAATTGGATTTGTTTTCTGGATGTTGAGTTTTACATAAATTCTTTATATATTTTGGATACTAACTTTTTACCAGATATGTCATTTGCAAATATCTCCTCCCATATATTACCTTTTAGTTTTGTTGATTGTTAATCTTCACTGTGCAGAAGCTTTGAACCCACAACTAAGTGGTCAATTAATCCTTGACAAAACAGGAAAGGACATGCAATGGGAAAAAAAGAGAGAGAGAGTCTCGTCCACAAACGGTATTGGGAAAACTGGAAGGTCACATGAAAAAGAATAAATTGGCCCATTTTCATATACCACCCAGAAAAGTAAATTCAAATGGATTAAACACCTAAATGTGAGACATGAAACCATCAAAATCCTAGGGGAGAATACAGTCAGTAACCTCTTTGACATTAGCCATAGCAACTTGCTAGATATGTCTCCTGAGGCAAGGAAAACCAAAGCAAAAATGAACTACTGGGACTTCATCGAAATAAAAGGAAACAATCAACAAAGCTAAAAGGGACTATTAAACTTTTAATCATTTACAAGAAAATACCTTTATTATAATTTCATATCTGATCTATTGACTAGCTTTATATCTGCTGGACAAATGCTTCCTCATCATTTTGTGTATTCTATCAACTAGTATTATTTGGAAGACAAGTGATACTATGATTTGTATTTCTTGGTATTCCTAAGGTCTGTATCTTTATCTAAGCTTCTTGATATTTGGCTTATGCTTTCAAACTGAAAGAGGAATGTGCTCCAAAAAAAAAAAAAGGACCAGGAAAAAAAAACCCTCAGGAAAAATGCTAAATGAAACAGAGATAAGCAATATGCCAATAAGGAATTAGAAGTAATGATGATCGAGATGTTAGAGAGGAGGATCAAAGAACTTCGTGATACCTTCAATAAAGAGAAACTATAAAGAAGAACCAGATTTGAAGAATACAATAACTGAAATGAAAAACACACCAGAGGGAATAAATAGGAGATTAGCAGATTGAGAAGAATGTGATGGCAGTCTAAAGACAGAGTAATGGAAGGTACACAAGCTGAACAGCAAAAAGAATTCTAAAAAATATGGGTGATCCAAGGTGTCTCTTGGACAACATCAAGTGAATAAACACTCAAATTGTAGGGGTCCCAGCAGAAGGAGAGAGTGAGAAAGGTGTAGAAAATTTATTCAAAGAAATAGCTGCAAACTTCACTACCTTCAGGTCCAAGAACCAGAGTTCTAAACAAGATGAATCCAAGAAGGTCCACACCACATCATATAATAATTGAAATGTCAAAGACAAAGAATTATAAAAGCAGCAAGAGAGAAGCAAAAATTGTCCTACATGAGAAAACGTGTAAGGATATCATCTGATTTTTCATGAGAAACTTTGAATGAATTATGCTACTCCCTTGTGGCTTGCAAAGTGTGGAAAGGAAAAATAAAGATTTATCTACTTAGTAAGGTACTTCACAGCTGAGGAAGAAATAAAGTTTCCAAGAGAAACAAAAGCTAAAGGAGTTTATCACCACTAAACCAGCCTGAGAAGAAATGTTAAAAAGACTCCTTCCAGTGGAACAAAATAATGACCATCATTAGACATAAGAAAATTATGAATATAAAGGTGCAAAAAATGAGAGTATATATATAAAATGTGGAGGAGGGAGTAAAGTTTTCTTCTAAAATGTGTTTGAACTGGACTTGGAGGAAGATGGCAGAAGTGTATGGGACCCTAGTTTCTTCTAGTCCCTGGAATTTGGCTGGAAAGCTATAAAATAATTCTGAACACCTGTGAACACAGATCTAAGAAAAGAATTGCTGCAATTCTACAAATAGAAATGTGGGTGCTTTTTGCAAGGTAGGAGGAGTGGAGAAGTGAGTCCAAGGCAATATATGGGAAGATAAGCCATGGCGGGAGGGAGCCTCCATAAGCCAGCTACTGGAAAGTGATTTAGTAGCAGAGCACAAAATTAGAATTATTTAAGAAGTCTGCTCCAGTGAGGGACATCCCTGCCTGAAAGGCACTCAGGTGGAACAGTGTGCTCTCAGGATCCCTGAGGTCACAGAAAGAATGGGGGTCTCAGAGTACAGCAGTGTTCCTAGGCATCAGAGGAGGGAGGCCAGCTGCAACCAGTGAGCTGAGGAACGGACTTTCAGCTCTGTGGTGCCATTAACCCTGAACTGCGGCACTGTCAGACAACTCCTCTCTTAGCAAGGACCCAGCAATCAGCTGACCCTGGGTGAAACACCCCTCCTTTCTCTGGGAGAAGAGACATGGGTACCTACCACAGGAACTGGAAGGTTTGGGGACTTAAGCTCCTGGGGTGTGCACCACAGGAGTGTGCAAAGTTTGGAGACTTGATATGGAGTCATGTGCCTAAGATAAAAATGCTTGGTCACAGGCTGGGTGGACACAAAGTGCAGATGGAAACCAGGGAGAAAAAAGTTATTGACTGCTTTTCTCTGAGGGAATACTGAAGAGTCAGGGCCATGATCGTTCAGCTCTGGGGCTGGAGAATGGGGTACCAACATTTTTATTTTCATCCTCTAAAGCAGCGTGGAAAGCCTTCAGGGAGCGAAAGCCATGTACAGTAATCCAGAGGTGGAGCCGCTTACACTAAGCCAGGCCTCCAGGGAAGGACAGTGCAACTCCACCTGAGGCAAAGACACAGGAGAATCAGCACAACAGTTGCCTCTCCCAGAAGACCAGCAGGAACATCTGGCAAATATCAAGTTTACCAATTATACAAAACTGAAATACTCCAGTGATAAGCAAAAATAGTATATAGAATTCAAATTTTTTTCCTCAAGATTCTTTAGTCTTTAAGTTGAAAGGGGAAAAAATTAAAAAGTTGATAAACTAGTTTGTCTTTTTTTTTCATTTTTACATTTACACTCTATATATTTTTCATTTCTGGCTTCCTTTCATTGTATTCAGTCCCCCCTCCCGCCACATACACACACACATACACACACATATATAATGATTTTCTCCTTTACAATTTTGGGATCTAGTTTCTTCCAACAAACAGATGAAAATACACCCAGCACCTACTGTATTACACTGTTCTAATTTGTTTAGTCTGTACTTGCTAGGGTCACAGTTGATATTTTTGTATTTTGCTTTCTTATTCATGTATTCTTCTCTGAATAAAAATGATAAGATGGAAAAACTCACACCAGAAAAAAGAACAGGAGGCAGTATTAACTTCCAGAGACTTAATAAATAAGGATATTAGTAAAATGTCAGAGCTAGAATTCAGAACAAAAATTACAAAGATACTAGCTGGGCTTGAAAAGAGCAGAGAAGACACCAGAGGATCCCTTTCTGGAGAAACAAAGTAACTAAATCTAAGCAGGTCAAAATCAAAAAGAGCTTTATTGAGATGCAATAAAAAATGAGGACTCTAACTTCTAGGATGAGGCAGAAGAGAGAACCAGTTACATACAAGATAAAATGATGGAGAATTAAGAAACTGAGGAAAAGACAATGACTGGATCACAAAGGGAGGATTCAAGAGATCAATGATACCATAAGGGGAAACAATATTAGAATAATTGGGGTCCCAGAGGAAGAAGTAAAAGGGGGGGACAGAAGGTATATTAGAGCAAATTATAGCTGAAAACTTCACTAATCTGGAGAAGGAACTAGGCTTCCCTCCAAAATCAATAAAAACAGGTCGACAACTCGACATATAATAGTGAAGCTTACAAGTGTCAGAGAAAGAAAATCCTGAAAGCAGCTTGGGAAAAGAGGTCCTCAACCTACAGAGATAGAAATGTAAGCCTGACAGCAGACAGAGACCTGGCAGGCCAGAAAGAACTAGCATGATATATTCAGGGTGCTAAATAACAAAAATATTTAGGCAAGAATACTTTATCCAGCAAGGCTATCATCCAGAATAGAAGGAGAGAGAAAAAGCTTCCAGGACAAAAAGAAATTTAAGGAATTTATCATCACTAAACCAGCTCTGCAAGAAATAACAAAGGGGATCCTTTAAGTGAAGAGAGAACCCAAAAGTAACATAGACTAGAAAGGAACAGAGACTATACACAAAACACATTGATAATAATACAACAATAGTAGGGAACTTTAACACCCCACTCACAGCAATGGACAGATCATATAAACAAGGAAACAAGGACTTTAATGACACTGGACCAGATGGAATTCACAGATATATTCAGAGCATTTAACCCTAAATCAACAGAATATACATTCTTCTCGTTTACATGGAACAGTCTCCAAAATAGATTACCTACTGGGTCACAAATCAGGTCTCAACCAGTACCAAAAGCCTGGGATCATTCCCTGCGTATTTTCAGATGCTCTGAAACTTGAAGTCAATCACAAGAGGAAATTTTAAAGGAACTGAAATACTTGGAGGTTAAATAGCAGGCTACTAAAGAATGAATGGGTCAACCAGGAAATTAAAGAAGAATTTTTAAAAATAATGGAAGAAAATCAAAATGGAATGCAGCAAAGGCGTCCAAAGAGGAAAGTATACAGGAATACAATCCCTTTTCAAGAAATGAAGTCTCAAATACATAACCTAAACTTACACCTAAAGGAGCTGGAGAAAGAACAGCAAATAAAGCCTAAACCCCCCAGAAGAGAATTAATACAGATTACAGCAGAAATCAATGAAATAGAAATCAAAAGAAGAGTGGAATAGATCAATGAAACTAGGATCTGTTTCTTTAAAAGAATTAATAAGATTGATAACCCTCCAGCCAGGCTTATCAAAAACAGAAAGGACCCAAATTAATGAAACAATGAATGAATAAAGAGAGATGACAACCAAGCCAAAGAAATGCAATTATGACAACATATTATGAACAACTATATGCCAACAAATAATGGATGCATTCCTAGAAACATATAAACTACCAAAGCTAAAACAGGAAAAAATAGAAAACCTGAACAGACCCATAGCCAGCAAGGAAGTTGAAACAGTAATCAAAAATCTCCCAACAGGCAAGAGTCCAGAGTCAGATGGCTTCCCAGGGGAATTCTACTAAACATTAATACCTATTCTTCTGAAGATGTTTCAAAAGATAGAAATGGAAGGAAAACTTCCAAATCCTTTCTATGAGTCAAAGATTACCTTGATCCCCAAATCAGACAAAGATCCCACCAAAAAAGAGAACTAAAGACCAATATCCCTGACAAACATGGATGCCGAAGTACTCACCAAGATACCAGTCAATAGGATCCAACAGCACATTAAAAGGATTATTCACCACGACCAAATGGGATTTATTACCAGGCTCCAACGGTGGTTGAGCATCTGAAAATCAATCAAGATGATATACTACATTAGTAAAAGAAGGATAAGAACCATATGAACCTCTCAATTGATGCAGGAAAAAGCATTTGACATAGTACAGCATTCTTTCTTCATTAAAACTCTTCACAGTATAGGGACAGAAGGAATATACCTCAATATCATAAAAGCCATATATGAAAAACCCACAGTAAATATCATGTTCAATGGGGGAAAACATGAGAGATTTTCCCCTAAGGTAAGGAAAACGACAGGGATGTCCACTCTCACCATTGTTGTTCAGCATAGCACTAGAAGTCCTGGCCTCAGCAATCAGACAACAAAAAGAAATAAAAGGCATCTGAATTGTCAAAGAAGTAAAGTCTCACTCTTCACAGGTAACACGATCCTCTATGTGCAAAACCCAAATACTCTACCCCAAAATTGCTAGAGCTCATACAAGAATTCAGTAAAGTGTTAAGATACAAAATATATGCACAGAAATCAGTTGCATTTCTATACACTAAAAATGAGACATAAGAAAGAGAAATTAAGGAATCCCATTTACAACTGAACCAAGAACCATAAGATACCTAGGAATAAACCTAGCCAAAGTAGTAAAGGATCTGTACTCTGAAAACTATAAAACACTCTTGAAAGAAATTGGGAAAGACACAAGGAAGTGGAAAAATGTTCCATGCTCATGGATTGGAAGAACAAATATTATTAAAATGTCTATGCTACCTAGAGCAATCTATACATTCAATGTAATCCCTATCAAAATACCATAAACATTTTGCAGAGCTGGAACAAATAATCTTTGGAACAAGAAAAGACCCTGAAAAGCCAAAGGAAAGTTGAAAAAGAAAAACAAAAGCTGCTTGTATCACAATTCTGGACATTAAGCTCTATTCCAAATCTGTAATCATCAAGACAGTATGGTACTGGGACAAAAATGGACACATAGATCAATGGAACAGAAGAGAGAACCCAGAAATGGGCCCAGAAATGGGAACCGTATGGCCACTTAATCTTTGATAAAGCAAGAAAGACTATCCAATGGAAAAAAAAATCTTTTAACAAGTGGTGTTGGTAAAATTAGAGAGTCACATGCAGAAAAATGAAACTGGACTATTTTCTTACCCTATACACAAAAATAAACTCAAAACGGATGAAAGACCTAAATATAAGACAGGAATCCATCAAAATGCTGTAAGAAAACACAGGCAGCAACCTCTTTGACTTCAGCCACAGCCACGTTTCCAAAGGTATGGGAAACAAAGGCAGCAATGAGCTATTGAGAATTCATCAAGATAAAAAAAATTCTGTACAGCAAAAGAAACAGTCAACAAAACCAAGACAATCTACAGAATAGGAGAAGATTTTTGCGAATGTATTATCAGATAAAGGGCTAATATCCAAAATCTATAAAGAAATTGTCAAACTCAACACCCAAGAAACAAGTAATCCAGTTCAAAATGGGGAGAATGTATGAGCAGACCTTTCTCCAAAGAAGACCTACAAATGGCCAAAAGACACATGAAAAATGCTCAACATCACTCATCACCAGGGAAATCTAAATCAAAAACCATAATGAGATACTACCTCATACCAGTTAGAATGGCTAAAATTAATAAGTCAGGAACCAACAAATGTTGGCAAGGGTGTGAAGAAAGGGGAACATTCTTACACTGCTGGTTAGAATGTAAGCTGGTACAGCCACTCTGGAAAACAGTATTGAGGTTCCTCAAAAAGTTAAAAATAGAGCTACCCTATGGCCCAGCAATTGCACTGCTAGGATTTTACCACAAAGTTACAAATATAATGATCCAAAAGGCCACTTGCACCACAATGTTTGTAGCAACAATGTCCACAATAGCCAAACTGTGGAAAGAACTCAGACATCCACCAACAGATGAATGGAAAAGAAGGTATGATATATATGTACAATGGAATATTAGTCATCAAAAAGAATGAAAATGTTTCCATTTTCAACAATGTGAATAGAAGTAGAGGGTATTACGCTAAGTGAAGTAAGTCAGTCAGAAAAAGACAATTATTGTATGATTTCACTCATATATGGAATTTAAGAAAAAAACCAGAAGCATAGAGGAAGGGATGGAGAAATTTAAAAAAAAATGTAATCGGAGAGGGAGACAAACTATAAGAGACTCTTAACCGTAGGAAACTGAGGGTTGCTGGAGGGGAAAGGGAAGGGAGATGGGGTAATAGGGTGATAGGCATTAAGGAGGGCACATGATGTAATGAGCACTGGGTGTTATAAATAACTGATGTATCATTGAACTCTACCTCTGAAACTAATAATACATTATATGGTATTTAATTGAATTTAATTAAAGAATGTTTATTTACTAAAAAAAATCTTAAAAAAATAAAATGTGGGCGCCTGGGTGGCTCAGTGGGTTAAAGCCTCTGCCTTCGGCTCAGGTCATGATCTCAGGGTCCTGGGATTGAGGCCCGCATCAGGCTCCCTGCTCGGTGGGGAGTCTGCTTCCTCCTCTCTCTCTCTGCCTGCTGCTCTGCCTACTTGTGGTCTCTGTCTCTCTGTCAAATAAATAAATAAAATCTTAAAAAAAATAAAAAATAAAATGTATTTCAACTTAACTGATGATGAAATTTACACTGACTACAAGTTACTAAAGATGTTATATAAGATCATAGTAACCACAAATTCAAATCATAATAGATTCTTAAAAATTAAGAAAGCCAAGCAAAACACCACAGAAACTCCATCACAAAGAAAGACAGCAAAAGAACAAATGGAACAGAAAACTGCAAAAACATCCAAAAAATACAAAATTGGTAATAAGGACATACTTACCAATAAATACTTTAAGTGTAAAGAGGCTAAATGCTCTAATCCAAATCTGTAGGTTGGCAGAATGGATAAAAAACAAAAACAAAACATAAGATCCATCTATATGTTGCCTAATAGAGACTCACCTCAGACCTAGAGACATACAACTTGAAAGTGAAGGGATGGAAGAACATTTACCATGCAAATGGAAGGACAAAAAAAAAAAAACACAACATGGTAGCAATACTAATATCAGACAAGATAGACTTTAAAACAAAGCCTTCAATAAGAGACAAAGAAAAGCATTACAAATTGAGAGAGGATCTATTCAACAAAATGATAATTGTAACTATCTACACATCCAACACTAGAGTACCTAAATACATAATGCAAGTATTAATAGACATAAAGAGAGAAACTGATGGAAAAACAGCAATAAGCAGGGGACTTTGATACCTCAACAACATCACTAGATATCTTATCCAGGCAGAAAACCCATAAAGAAACAGTGTCTTTGGGATGCCTGGGTGGCTTAGTTGGTTAAGTGGCTGCTTTTGGCTCAGGTCATGATCCCAGAGCCCTGGGATCAAGTCTGCATCAGGCTCCTTGTTCAGCGGGTAGCCTGCTTCTCTCTCTGCCTCTGCCTGCCACTCTGCCAGCTTGTGCTCTCTCCCTCTCTGACAAATAAATAAAATCTAAAAAAAAGAAGAAGAAACAGTGTCTTTGGATAACATATTAGACAGGAGAACATAACATATCTAGAGGACATTCCACCCTAAAACAACATTTTTTTCAAGTGCACATGGAACATTCTCCAGAATAAATTATGTTAGGGCACAAAACAAGCCTCAGTGAATCCAAGAAGATTGAAATCCTACCATGCATCTTTTCTAAGCACAGTAGTATGAAACTAGAAATCAAAAGAAAAAACCTGGAAATAACAGGAGGCTACTATTGAAGTCTCAACAACATGATACTATATCACATCTACAAAAAGATGGATAAAAATTATATCTCAATAGATCCAGGAAAAGTTGAGAAAATTCGGCATCTATTCATAGTAAAATCTCTCAACAAAGTAGTTTTAGAGGGAACATATCCTGATATAATAAATGTCATAATAAACAGCTAATAGGTTAATGAAACAATAAAAAAAGAAATTTAAAACATACATTGAGACAAATTAAAATGAAAAATATAACAGTCCAAAATCTTTGGGAAGCAACAAGAACAGTTTTAAGAGAAAAATATATAGTGATACAGACCTACCTCAATGAACAAGAAGAAGCTCAAATATACAAAAGAACTTTATGCCTAAGGAACTGGAAAAAGAACAAAGCCTAAAGTGAATAGAAGAAAGAGAATAATAATGATCAAAGCAGAAATAAATGAAAGAGAAGAAAGAAAAAAAGAAAAAAGAAAAGAAAAGAAAAAAAGAAAAAGGGAAGGAAAGGAAAAGGAAAGCAAGAGCTGTTTCTCTGAAAGGAGAAACAAATTTGACCCTTGTCCAGACTCAAGTCAAAAATGAGAAAGAACCTAAATAATTTTTTTTTGTTTTTTTTTTTTTTTGAGAGAGGAGGAGGTGACTCCGACAGCACAGGTACAGAAAGGATTAGAAGGAAATACTATTAAAAATTACATGCCAACAGATTGGACAAACTACAAAAAATGGATAAATTCCTAGAAGTATGCATTCTCAAAACTGAATCAGGAAGGAATAGGAAATTGGAACAGACTGATTACAAGTAATGATATTGAATCAGTGATCAAAAAATTACCAAAAATTTTTAAGTCCTGGACTAGATGGATTTCCAGGGGAATTCTGCCAGACATTTTTTTCTTCTCTTTTTTTTCTTTTTAATTTAATTTTATTTTTTAGAGAGAGAAAAGGAGGGGTGGCAGAGAGGGAGAGAGAGAGAGACTCTCATGCAGAAACAATGCCCACTGTGGAGCCCAAAATGGGGCTCAATCTCATAACCCTAGGATCATGACCTGATCTGAAATCAAGAACTGGATGCCTGACCAACTGAGCCACCCAGGTACCCTACTACCAGACATTTCCTGAGAAAGATCTAATATCTCTTCTCACTCTCCTCCTTGTCTCACCCCCCCAAAAAACAAAACAAAACAAATAGAAAGGAAAGCTTCACAATGCATTCTAGGAGGCCAGTATTACCCTGATACCAAACCCTAACAAAGACACTACATAAAAAGGAAACCACAGTCCAATATAACTGATGAACACAAATATAAAAATCTCAACAAAATATTAGCAGACTACATTGAGCACTATATTAGAAGGGTCCTTCTCTACAATCAGATGGGATTTATTCTGGGGATGCAAGGATGGTTTAGTATTCACAAATCACTAAGGGTCCTACACCATATCAATGAAAGGATGGATAAAAAATCTCAATAGATGCAGAAAAAGCAGTTGAGAAAATTCAGCATCTATTCATGGTAAAAACTCTCACGAAATAGGTCTAGAGGGAACATACTCCAACATAATAAATGTCATATATGAAAAACCCACAGCTAAGTTTCACTCAATGGATAAAAAATGAAAAAAATAAAAAAGCTTTTCCTCTAAGATCAGGAACAAGACAAGGGTGTCCACTCTTGCCACTTTTATCCAATGTAGTACTGAAGTCCAGCCACAGCAACAAACAAACAAAAAAACAAACAAACAAACAAAAACAGAAGAGGCATCCATATTGGTGAAGAATTTGAACTATCACTAATTGCAGATGACATGATGATATACATAGGAAACACTAGGGACTCCACCAGAAAACTACTAACTAGAAGTAATAGAGTCAGTAAAGTGGCAGGATACAAAATTATAACCAAAAAATGAGCATTTCTCTACACTAATAATGAAGAGCAGAAACCTTAACACCTCCACCACCATTACCAACACCATTTACAATTGCACCAGAAAAAGTAAAATACCTGGGAAAAAACTTAACCAAAGAGGTGAAACACCAGTATTTGGAAAACTATAAAACACTGGTGGAAGAAACTGAAGATGACAAAATTAGAAAGATATTCCATGCTCATGGATTGGGAGAAAAAATTTTATTAAAATATGCACACTACCCAAAGCAATCTATAGATTATATGCAATCCCTATCAAAATACCAATAGCATTTTTCATAAAACTAGGACGAGTAATATTAAAATTTGTGTGGAACAACAGAAGACCCCAGATAGCCAAAGCAGTTTTGAAAAAAAAACAAAACAACAACAACAACAAAAAAAAAACTGGAGGTATCACAATCCCAGGTTTCATATATTACAAAGTTGTAGTTAGTAAAACAGTATGGTACTGGCCAAAAATAAACACATTGATCAATGAAGCAGAATAGAGACCCCAGAAATAAACCCACACTTGTATGGTCAACCTATGATGAAGGAGGCAAGACTATACAATAGGGAAATGACCTTCTTTTCAATAAACGGTGCCAAGAAATCTAGACAGCTGCATGTAAAAGAATGAAACTGGACCACTTATTTTTAAGATTTTATTCATTTATTTATCAGAGAGAGCACAACCAGGGGGTGTGGCAGGCAGAGACAGAGGGAGAAGCAGGCCCCCCACTGAGCAAGAAGCCCAATGTGGGACTCGATCCCAGGACCCTGGGATCTTGACCTGAGCCAAAGGCAGCTGCTTGACTGACTGACCCTCTCAGGCATCCCAAGACTGGACCACTTTCTAACACCAGACACACAAATAAGCTTAGATGGATGACCTAGGTGTGAGATCCAAAACCAGAAAAATCCTAGAAGACAATACAGGCAGTATTTTGTCTGACACTGGGGTAGCAACGTTACTCTAGATAGGCCTCCTAAGGCAAGGGAAACAAAAAAAGAATAAACTTTTGGGACAACATCAAAATATTAAAAACAAAAACTTTTGTACAGCAAAGGAAACCATCAACAAAACAAAAAGGTAACTTACTGAATAGGAGACATCTGCAGATGATACATCTGACAAGAGATTAATATCCAAAATATATAAAGAACTTGTTCCACTCAACACCAAAACCCCCCCCTAAACAATCCAATTTAAAAAATGGGCGGGAAGAAATAGGCATTTTTTTTCCCCAAAGAAAACATACAGCTGGCCACAGACACATAAAAAGTTGTGCAGCATCACTAATCATCAGGTAAATGCAAATCAAAAACCACAATGAGGAAGAAAAAAAAATACCACCCACAATGAGATATCACCTTACACCAGTTAGAATGGCTATGATAAAAAAAGGAGATTATAAGTGTTGGTGAGGATACTGAGAAAAGGGGCCCTTGTGCACAGATTGTGGGAATGCAAATATTGGTGCACACACTGTGGAAAACAGTATGGAGGCTCTTCAAAATTTAAAGATAGAAATACCATATGACCCAACAATTCCACTACTGGGTATTTGTACAAGGTAAACAAACACTAATTTGAAAAAATATATGCACTGCTTTGTTTATTGTGGCATTATGTATAATAGCCAAGCAACCTAATGAGTGCCCATTAATAGATGAATGGTTAAGAAAATAGATGAATAGATAATAGATAGATGAATAATATAATAGTTAAGAAAAAATTGGTATACGTATACACAATGGAATATTATGCAGCCACAACAGCTGATGAAACTGTGTCATTCGAGACAATATGGAGGATATTATGCTAAGTGAAATATGTCTGGCTAAGAAAATACCATATAATTTCACTCATGTGGAATCTAAAACAACAAAATATTAATAAACAAAAAGCAGAATTGGACCTGTAAATACAAAGACCTGATTATTACCAGGGGGAAGGGGAATTGGGGGATGGAAAAATTTGTATAGGAGTGGGAAATATAGAATGCCACTTATGGAATGAATAAGTCATGGGAATAAATGTCTAGCATAAGGAATATCACCTTTCATATTTTATTAGTAATGTATGGTAGTAAATGGTAGTTATGCTTGTGTTGAGACTAGCATAATGTAAGAGATTTTCAAATCATACACATACAGATTTGGTTGAACAACTGCCATATATTAAATTTGTTAATTGACCATTAAGAATTGCATATGAAACACTATCTTGAGAATATTAGTGTTCCATGACAGAAATA
This sequence comes from Ailurus styani, assembly GCA_002007465.1. Classification (NCBI taxonomy): domain Eukaryota; kingdom Metazoa; phylum Chordata; class Mammalia; order Carnivora; family Ailuridae; genus Ailurus; species Ailurus styani. Next base: position 1,086,279 of record LNAC01000375.1, on the reverse strand, counting down.
TATAATTGTATTTGACTTGCGAAAATTCAAAGTCTTCTGGAGAAGGCACACTGAGCTTGGTAATTGGATTTGTACAAAAATATGTCTGATAGAGAAAAAAGGAAGTTGATTCTAAGCTGAGGGTACCAAAGTCTATAAAAAATATTTAATGATAAGATGGACTGCCATAATAGAGACAAAAGTAGAAATTTCTTGCAACTTAACCCCAAGGTTGATGAAATGGAGCTGATGATTATTAGACATAGATGGGGAATGCTAAGCCAAGAAATACTGAGTTTATCCTCAAAGTAACCTAAGTCAAGGTTAGGTTTTAAATACTGGAGTTTTAAAATCTGATTTATTCATTTATTTTCTATGTATTCAACAGATGTGTTTGATTATTTACTATGTGTAAATCGTCTACTGTATCAGTTAGGAGTCAGACATTCTCATGTTCTTTACATAAAAGTGAAATTGTCCCTGTTCTCATACAAATTATAATGTGAGAAAATTAATATGTGTATGTGGACTGCATACATGAAGTTGATGAGGAAGACTTGGTCAAGGGAGGCAGAATAGTAGGTACTATAATCCCTCATCTAAAGGACAGTGAAGATCTGAACCAAGTCCAAGATAGCGGGTCTATTAAGGATGAGTTATATTTGAAAAATCTTCTGAGGTATAACCAACAGGAATTTTTTGTCAGTTGGTCATGGAGAGGCAGAGATAATTTGAGGTAATCTGAAAATTACTGAAGTATCTACCTTGGAGAAATTATGTATATTCAGTAGAAAACCTCCCTAATGATTGTTTAAGGTTAACTTTACACAGCAGATGAGGTATTTTTGGTACATGTTTAAAAAAAAACAAAACCTCTTAAGCACTTTGGTCCAAGTTTAAAATGGTACTTGCATTTTTATAACTGCAAAGATGAAAGCCAACTTAAATACTTCTATAAGAATCAAACATTTCCTGGTACAAGTGGCTAGATGTATATTTGAGTACTGACTACCAGAAATAATTTAACAAAATTCAAAAGCAAACCATTAGTTTTTCAGTGATTGATTCCTCAGTAGTATTCATAAAATTCCCAAACGATTTCCAGGTGATATTGTAAAGATAAATTGTTTCCATTTTTTTTAATAGAAAAGGATACAGGAAATGCAATGGAAATATCATAACATTTTTTAAATAAATGAGATGTAACCTTTTAAAAATATATATCGCATGTAAACACATCCTCTAAATACTACAGAGGGTAAATTATTCAATCCTGGAAAATATAGAACACTTGTGAAAGAAATTGCAGATGATACAAAGAAATAGAAAAATTCCATACAATGGATTGGAAGGAAAAATTTATTAAATGTCTATCCTACCCAAAGCAAGCCGCACATTTAATTCAATCCCTATGAAAATGTCACCAGCATTTTTCACAGAGCTAGAACAAAAAAGTCTCAAAATTTGTGCAGCATAATAAAAAAAAACCCTGAAGAGACATAGCAATCCTGAAAAAAGAAGAACAAGCCTGGAGACCTCAAGATTCCAGATTTCAAGCTATATCGTAAAGCAGTAGTCATCAATACAATATGGTACTGGCACAAAAACAGACATACAGATCAAGGGAACAGAACAGAAAACCCAGAAATGGACTCACAATATGGTCAACTCATCATCAACAAAGCAAGAGAGAGTATCCAATAGAAAAAACATTCTTTTCAACAAACGATGCTGGGAAAACTGGACAGCAACATGCAAAAGAATGAAACTGGACACTTTCTTACATCATACACAAACATAAATTCAAAATGGATGAAAGACCTAAATGTAAGATTAAAAACCATGAAAACCCTACAGGAGAACACAGGCACCAAGCTCTTTGACATCAGCTGTAGCAACTTCTTAGTGGACACATCTGCTAAGGCAAGGGAAGCAAAAGCAAAAATGAACCATTGGGACTTTATAAAAATAAGAAGCTTCTGAAAAGCAAAGGAACCAGTTAACAAAACTAAAAGGGAACCAATGAAATGGAAGAAAAATATTTGCAAATGACATATCTGATAAAGGGTTAGTGTCTAAAATCTATAAAGAACTTATAAAAACTCAACACCCAAAAAACATAATCCAGTTAAGAAATGGGCAGAAGACATGAACAGACATTTTTCCAAAGAATTATTATTAGGGAAATACAAAGCAAAACTACAATGAGATACCACCTCACTCCTATCAGGATGGCTAAAATTAACACAGGAAAAAACAGGTGTTGGCGAGGATACAGAGAAAGGGGAACACTCTTACACTTTTGGTGGGTTTGCACTAGTGGTGGTTTGTACCAGTGAAAACTGGTGCACTCTGGAAAACAGTATGTGTGAAGGCTACTCAAAAAGTCAAAAATAGAACTACCCTATTACCCAAAAATTGCACTACTAGATATTTACCCAAGGGATACAAAAATATTGATTCAAAGGGATATGTATACCCTGATGTTTATAGTAGCAGTATCAACAATGGCCAAATTATGGAAAGAGCCCAAATGTCCATGGACAGATGAATGCATAAAGAAGAGGTAACATATATATGTGTATGTATATATATATATATATATATATATATATATATATATATATATACATATACATACACACACAATGGAATATTATTCAGCCATTAAAAAGAATGAAATCTTGCCATTTGCCATGATGTGATGGAGCTAGAGTGTATTATGCTACACAAGTCAGTGAGAGAAAGACAGATACCATACAATTTTACTCCCACATGAAATTTAAGACACAAAACAGATTAACATAGGGGGGAAAAAAGAAAGGCAAAACATACAGCAGATTCTTAGCCATAAAGAACAAGCTGTAGAACACATCAACGAAACTAGAAGCTGGTTAGTTTAAGAAATTAATAAGATCAATAAACCACTAGCCAAACTAATCCAAAATAAGAGGACCAAAATTAATAAAATTATGAATGAAAGGGGAGAGATGATGGCTAACACCAAGGAAATAGAAACAATCATCAGAAATTATTATCAACAGTTACATGCCAATAAGTTAAGCAACCTAGAAAAAAATGGATGGATTCCTGGAAACCTATAAACTCAAAGACTGAAACAGGAAGAAATTAACAACCTATATAGACCAATATCTAATAACAAGATTAAAGCAGTGATCAAAAACCTCCCAAAAAACAAGAGTCCAGGACCTGATGGATTTGTGGGGAATTCTACCAAACATTCAAAGAAGTAATAATACTTATTCTCCTGGAGCTGTTTCAAAAATAGAAACAGAAGGAAAACTTCCACACTCTTTCTATGAAGACAGCATTACCTAGATCCCTAAATCAGGCAAAGACCCCATCAAAAAGGAGAATTTTAGAGCAATATCCCTGATGAATATGGATGCCAAGATTCTCAAGATCCTAGCTAATAGGATCCAATAGTACATTAAAAAGATTATCCACCATGACCAGGTGGGACCTATCCCTGGGATGCAAGGGTGGTTTAACATTCACAAATCAATCAATGTGATAGAACAAATCAATAAGAGAAGAGAGAAGAACCACATGGTCCTCTCAATTGATGCAGAAAAAGCATTTGACAACATACAGCATCCGTTCCTGATTAAAATTCTTCAAAGTACAGAGATAGAGGGAACATTCCTCAACTTCATAAAAACTATCTATGAAAAACCCACAGCAAATATCATTCTCAATGGTAAAAAACTGACAGCCTTCCCACTGAGATCAGAAACATGACAAGGATGAGCACTCTCACCATTGTTGTTGAACATAGTACTAGAAGTCCTAGCAACATCAATCAGCCAACAAAAAGAAATAAAATGTATTCAAATAGCAAAGAAGAAGTCAAACTCTCTCTTTTCGCAGATGACATGATACTTTATATGGAAAACCCAAAAGACTCCACACCCGAACTGCTAGAACTCATAGAGCAATTCGGTAATGCAGCAGGATACAAAATCAATGCACAGAAATCAGTTGCTTTCTTATACACTAACAATGAAACTATAGAAAGGGAAATTAGAGAATTGATTCCATTTCCTACAGCACCAAGAACCATAAGATACCTAAACCTAACCAAAGAGGTAAAGGATCTGTACTTCAGGAACTACAGAACACTCATGAAAGAAATTGAAGAAGACACAAAAAAGATGGAAAAGCATTCCATGCTCATGGATCAGAAGCATAAACATTGTTAAAATGTCTATACTGCCCAGAGCAGTCTATAATTTCAATGCCATCCCAATCAAAATTCCATCAGCAATTTTTGAAGTGCTGGAACAAACAATCCTAAAATTTGTTTGGAACCAGAAAAGACTCTGAATCGCTAAGGCAATACTGAAAAAGAAATACAAAGCTGTGGGCATCATATTCCCTGATTTCAAANCCAGAAAAGACTCTGAATCGCTAAGGCAATACTGAAAAAGAAATACAAAGCTGTGGGCATCACATTCCCTGATTTCAAACTTTACTGCAAAGCTGTGATCACCAAGACAGCATGGTACTGGTACAAAAACAGACACATAGACCAATGGAACAGAGTAGAGAGTCCAGATATGGACCCTCAACTCTATGGTCAAGTAATCTTAGAGCAGGAAAAAATATCCAGTGGAAAAAAGACAGTCTCTTCAAAAAATGGTGCTGGGAAAATTGGACAGCTATGTACAGAAGAATGAAACTCAACCATTCTCTCACACCATACCTAAAGATAAACTCGAAATAGATGAAAGACCTCAATGTGAGGCAGGAATCTATCAAATGCCTAGAGGAGAACATAGGCAGTAACCTCTTTGACATAGGCCACAGCAACTTCTTTCAAGACACATATCCACAGGCAAAGGAAACAAAGTGAAAACGAACTTTTGGGACTTCATCAAGATAAAAAGCTGCTGCACAGCAAAGGAAACGGCCAAAACAAAGAGGCAACCCACAGAATGGGAGAAGATATTCACAAATGACACTAAGACAAAGGGCTGGTATTCAAGATCTATAAAGAACACCTCAAACTCAACACCTAAAAATCAGACAATCATGTCAAAAAATGGGCAGAAGACATGAACAGACATGTTTCCAAACAAGACATACAAATGGCTAACAGACATATGAAAAAATGTTCATCATCATTAGCCATCAGGGAAACTCAAATAAAAACCATATTGAGATACCACCTTACACCAGTTAGAATGACCAAAATCAACAGGACAGGAAACAAGTGTTGGAGAGGATGTGGAAAAAGGAGAAACCTCTTCCACTGTTGGTGGGAATGTAAGTTGGTGCAGCCACTTTGGAAAAAAGTGTGGAGGTTCCTCAAAAAATTAAAAATAGAACTACCCTATGACCCTGCAATTGCACTACTGGGTATTTACCCCAAAGATACAGGTGTAGTTAAAAGAAAGACCATATGTACTCTAATGTTCATAGCAGTGGTGTCCACAATCACCAAACTGTGGAAAGAACTGAGATGCCCTTCAACAGATGAATGAAGAAGATGTGGTCCTATATACAATAGAATATTACTCAGCCATCAGAAAGGATGAATACCCAACTTTTGTATCAACATGGACAGGACTGGAGGAGATTATGCTGAGTGAAATAAGTCAAGCAGAGAAAGTCAATTATCATATGGTTTCACTTTCTTGTGGACTATAAGGAATAACATGGAGAACATTAGGAGAAGGAAAGGAAAAGTGAATTGGGGTAAATCGGAGGGGGAGACGAACAATGAGAAACTGTGGACTATGAGAAAAAAACTGAGGGTTTTGGAGGGGAGGGGGTGGGGGATGGGTGAGCCTGGTGTTGGGTATTAAGGAGGGTACATATTGCATGGAGCACTTGGTGTGATGCATAAACAATGAATCTTGGTACACTGTAAAAAACTAAAATGAAATGAAAATGTTAAAAAAAAAAAAAAGCTAGTTGAGTGTCTGTCTGCCTTTGGCTCAGATCATGATCCCAGGCTCCTGGGCTTGAGCCCTACATTGGGCTCCCTAAGTCTCGGGGATCCTGCTTCTTCCTCTCCCTGTGCTTGTGTGCACACATGCACGAGCTTCTATCTCTCAAAAAAATAAATATTTTTAAAGATTTTATTTATTTAGGGGGAGGAGCAAGATGGCAGAGGAGCAGGAGACCGATTATCATCAGGTCCCAGGATTTCAGCCTGATAGTTATCAAACCATTCTGAACACCTACAAATTCAATAGGATACTGAAGAGAAAAGGGGCAGCAATTCTAGGAACAGAAAATCAACCACTTTCCGGAAGGTAGGACTTACAGAGAAGTGAAACCAAAGTTAATGGGAAGAGAGGCTGTGGGGGGAGGGGCCATCTCCTGGCAACTGAGACAGCAGCGGAGCACAAAATTGGAAATTTTAGAAGTCTCCTCCACTGAGGGACATCACTTCAGAGGCTAAGCGGGGGGTGAAGTCCTCACGGGGACAGTGTGGTCTCAGGAACAGCGGGGACACAAAAAGACAAGGAGTGTTTGAGTGTGACAGAGCTCCCAGGTGACGGAGTGGGGAAACCAGCTGCAGGGATTGGGCCAAGCAAAGGAGGAGTCTCTCAGCTCGGGATTATCTTAAACCGTGATCCAAGGCACAGTTGGGCCACTGCTCTTTGAGCAGGGACCCCACAAGTGGCAGATCCGGAGATACCCCCTCCTTCATCATCCAGGTAGAGTGCCATGGGAGCATGCTGCAGGAATCTGCTGGGTTTGGAGACTCCAAACAGGGCCGTGCGCCAGACATAGAAATGCTCAGTCACAGGCTGGGTGAGCTCGGAGTGCAGCCAGAGACCAGGGAGAAGAGAAGGATTGCTCTGCTTTCCTCTGAAAGTGCTTTTCTCTGAAGGTGAGGGGTGGGACTCTGAGCTCTCGGCTCCTATGGGGCCACCATCTTCATTCCTATCCTCCAAAGCAGTATGGAAAGCATTCAGGGGACAAAAGCTCTGAGAGCGATCCTGAGCAGATTACTTAGCCTGGCCCCTGGCAAGGGCAGTGCAATTCTGCCTCAGGCAATGACATTTGAGAATCACAGCAACAGTCCCCTCCTCCAGAAAATCAGCAAGAACATCCAGCCAAGACCAAGTTCACAAATCAATAAGCACTGTGGAACTCCAGAGCTAGGGGAAAGCAACACATAGAATTCATGGCTTTTTTTCCCCATGATCCTTTAGTCTCTCAAAGTTAAATTCTCTGAATTTTATTTTCTTACTTTTTTAAAAAAATTTTTCCTCTTTCCTATTTTAACTATTTTATATTGCCAATACTTTTTAAAAAATGTTTAATTTTCATTTTTATAGTCATATTTTATCCCTTCATTTTATTTAACCTTATTTTTTGCATACATATAGGTTTATTTTTTTCTTTAAAATTTTGGGATACAATTTCTTCTAATAGATCAAAATACACCCTAGATCTAGTGCATGGTTTTGTTCTAGTCTCCAGCCTGATCACATTCTTTTTCTTTTTTCAACCAACTCCTTATCTTATCAAAACCTTTTTAAGAATCTTTAATTTTCAGCCTTACAGTTCTATTCCATCCCTTCATCATGTTTACTCTTATTTGTGTGTGTGTGCGTGTGTGTGTGTGTATCTTCTTCTTTCCTTAAAATTTTGGGAGAGAGTTTCTTCTAACAGACCAAAATACACCCCAAACCAAGTGTGTGGCTCTGTTCAATTTACCAGTCTAACAGATATAGGTATAGATAGATGTAGATATAGATATATAGATATAGATAAAGATATAGATTTTCTTTCTTCAACCCCCCCCTCTTCTCCCTACAGTTTAGGGTCTCTTCTGATTTGGTTACTGTGTATTTTTCTGAGGTCATTGCTATCCTTTTAGTATTTTGTTCTCTCATTCATCTATTCTTATCTGGATAAAATGACAAGGCAGGAAAAACTAACCACGAAGAAAAAGAACATGAGGCGGTGGTACTGACAGCTAGGGACCTAATCAATGTGGCCATTAGTAATGTCTCAGAATTAGAATTCAGAAGGACGATTATCAAGGTAGTAGGAGGGCTCGAAAAAAGCATGAAATTAGAGAATCCCTTTCTGGAGAAATAAAAGAACTAAAATCTAACCAAGTTGAAATAAAAAAAGCTGTTAATGAAGTGCAATAAAAAAATGGAGGCTCTTACTGCTAGAATAAATGAGGCAGAAGAAAGAATTACTGATACAGAAGACCAAATGATGGAGATAAAGAAGCTGAGCAAAAGAGAGACAAATAACTACTGGATGATGCGGGGAGAATTCAAGAGATAAGTGATACCATAAGATGAAACAATATTAGAATAATTGGGATCCCAGAAGAAGAAGAAAGAGAGAGAGTGGCAGAAGGTATACTGGAGCAAATTATAGCAGAGAATTTCCCTAATTTGGCAAAAGGAGCAGGCATCAAAATCCAGGAGGCACAGAGAACCCCCTTAAAATCAATAAAAATAGGCCCACACCCTGTCATCTAATAGTAATACATTTAGGGTGTATTTTTATCTATTAGAAGAAATTGTATCCCATCATCTAAAACTTACAAGTCTTAGTGACAAGGAGAAAATTCTGAAAGCAGCTCAGGACAAGAGGTCCGTAACATACAATGGTAGAAATATTAGATTGACAGCAGACTTATCCACAGACCTGGTAGTCCAGAAAGGACTAGCAAGACATATTCAGAACACTAAATGAAAAAATATGCAGCCAAGAATCCTATATCCAGCTAGGCTACCATTGAAAATATAAGGAGAGATAATNCAGACTTATCCACAGACCTGGTAGTCCAGAAAGGACTAGCAAGACATATTCAGAACACTAAACGAAAAAATATGCAGCCAAGAATCCTATATCCAGCTAGGCTACCATTGAAAATAGAAGGAGAGATAATAAACTTCCAGGACAAACAAAAACTAAAGGAATTTGCAAACACCAACCCAGCCCTACAGGAAATATTGAAAGCGGTCCTCTAAACAAAGAGAGTCTAAAAGTAACAGACCAGAAAGGAACAGAGACAACATACATAACAGTCACCTTACAGGCAATGAAATGGCACTAAATGAATATCTTTCAATAGTTACCATGAATATAAATGGGCTAAATGCCCCAATCGAAAGACACAGGGTATCAGAATGGATAAAGAAAACAAGACCCATTGATGTGCTGTCTACAAGAAACTCATGTTAGACCCAAAGACACCTCCAGGTTTAAAGTGAGGGGGTGGAAAACAATTTGCCATGCTAATGGACATCAATAGAAAGCTGGGGTGGCAGTCCTTATATCAGAGAAATTAGATTTTAAGCCAAAGACTATAATAAGAGATGAGGAAGAACACTATATCATACTTAAAGTGTCTGTCCAACAAAAGGATCTAACAATTTTAAATATCTATGCCCCTAAAATGGGAGCAGCCAATTATATAAACCAATTAAAAACAAAATCAAAGAAACACATCAACCATAATACATTAATAGTAGGGGACTTTAACACCCCCTTACTGAAATGGGCAGATCATCTAAGCAAAAGATCAACAAGGAAATAAAGGCTTTAAGTGACACTCTGGACCAGTTGGACATCACAGATATATTTAGAACATTCCATCCCAAAACAACAGATACACATTCTTCTCTAGTGCACATGGAACTTTCTCCAGAATGGATCACATCCCGGGTCACAAATCAGGTGTCAATAGGTACCAAAAGATTGGGATCATTCCCTGCATATTTTCAGACCATAGTGCTCTGAAACTAGAACTCAATCACAAGAGCAAAGTTGGAAAGAACTCAAATACATGGAGGCTAGAGAAAATCCTACTAAAGAATGAATGGTCAACCAGGAAATAAAAGAAGAATTTTAAAAATTCATGGAAACAAATGAAAATGAAAACACAACTGTTCAAAATCTTTGGGACATAGCAAAGGCAGTCCTGAGAGTAAAGTAAATAGCAATACAAGCCTTTCTCAAGAAACAAGAAAGGTTTCAAGTACACAACCTAACCCTACTCCTAAAGGAGCTGGAGAAAGAAAACCAAAGAAAGCCTAAAACCAGCAGGAGAAGACAAATAATAATCAGAGCAGAAATCAATGAAATTGAAACAAACAAACAAACAAACAAAGCAGTAGAACAGATCAACAAAACTAGGAGCTGGTTCTTTGAAAGAATTAATAAGACTGGTAAACCCCTGGCCAGACTTATCAAAAACAAAACAGAAAGGACCCAAATTAATAAAATCATGAATGAAAGAGGAGAGATCACAACCAAAACAACAATTGCAAACAATTATAAGACCATATTATGAGCAACCCTACACCAGCAAATTTGACAATCTGCAAGAAATGGATGCATTCCTAGAGATATATAAACTACCAAAACTGAATCGGAAGAAATAGAAAATCTGAACAGAACCATAACCAGTAAGGAGATTGAAGCAGACATCAAAAATCTCCCAAAAAGAGCCTAGGCCAGACAGCTTCCCAGAGGAATTCTACCAAATATTTAAAGAAGAATTAATACCTATTCTTCTGAAACTTTTCCAAAAAATAGAAATGGAATGAAAACTTCCAAACTCATCTTATGAGGCCAGCATTACCTTGATCCCAAAACCAGACAAAGACCCCATCCAAAAGGAGAATTACAGACCAATATCCTTGATGAACATGGATGCAAAAATCCTCAACAAAATATTAGCTAATAGGATCCAACAGTACATTTAAAAGGATTATTCACAATGACCAAGTGGGATTTATTCCTGGGCTACTAGGTTGGTTCAACATCTGCAAATCAATCAATGTGATACAATACATTAATAATAGAAAGAACAAGAACCATATGACACTCTCAATGGATGCTGAAAAAAGCATTTGACAAAGTACACCATCCTTTCTTGATCAAAACTCTTCACAGTGTAGGCAGAGAGAGTACATACCTCAATATCATCAAAGCCATCTGTGAAAACCCACATGAGAGATATTCATCACTCTCAATGGGGAAAAACTGAAAGCTTTTCCCCTAAGGTCAGGAACATGGCAGGGCTGTCCACTATCACCACTTCTATTCAATATAGTACTAGAAGTCCTAGCTTCAGCAACCAGAAAATAAAAAGAAATAATAGGCATCCGAATTGGCAAAGAAGAAGTCAAACTATCACTCTTTGCAGATTATATGATACTTTATGTGGAAAAGCCAAAGGACTCCACTCTAAAACTGCTAGAACTCATACAGGAATCCAGTAAATTGTCAGGATATAAAATCAATGCACAGAAATCAGTTACATTTCTATATACCAACAACAAGACAGAAGAAAGAGAAGTTAAGGAGTCGATCCCATTTACAATTGCACCCAAAACCACAAGATACCTAGGAATAAACCTAACCAAAGAGGGAAAGAATGTATACTCATAAAACTTTAAAGTACTCATGATAGAATTTGAGGAAGAAACAAAGAAATGGAAAATGTTCCATGCTCATGGATTAGAAGAACAAATGTGAAAATGTCTATGCTACCTAGAGCAATCTACATATTTAACACAATCCCTATCCAAATACCATCAATTTTTTTCAAGGAGATGGAACAAATAATCCTAAAATTTATATGGAACCAGAAAAGACCTCAAATAGCCAGAAGAATGTTGAAGAAGAAAACCAAAGTTGATGGCATCACAATTCCAGACTTCAAGCTCTATTACAAAGCTGTAATTATCAAGACAGTATGGTACTAGCACAAAAACAGACACATAGATCAATGGAACAGAATAGAGAGCCCAGAAATGCAACCTCACTTTATGGTCAACTAATCTTCAACAAAGCAGGAAAGAATGTCTAATGGAAAAAGTCTCTTCAACAAATCGTGTTGGGAAAATAGGACAGCCACATGCAGAAGTATGAAACTGGACCGTTTCCTTATACCACACACAAAAATAGACCCAAAATGGGTCTATGAAAGACCTCAGTGTAAGACAGGAATCCATCAAAATCCTTGAGGAGAACACAGGCAGCAACCTCTTCAAGCTCAGTTGCAGCAACTTCTTCCTAGGAACATCACCAAAGGGAAGGGAAGCAAGGGCAAAAATGAACTATTGGCACTTCAACAAGATCAAAAGCTTTTGCACACCAAAGGAAACAGTCAACAAATCAAAACACAACTGACAGAATGGGAGAAGATATTTGCAAGTGATATATTTGATAAAGGGGTTGTATCCAAAATCTATAAAGATCTTCTCAAACTCAACACCCATAGAACAAATAACTCAGTCAAGAAATGGGCAGAAGACATGAACAGACATTTCTCCAAAGAAGACATCCAAATGGCCAACAGACACATGAGAAAGTGCTCAACATCACTCAGCATCAGGAAATACAAATCAAAACCACAGTGAGATACCACTTCACACTAGTCAGAATGGCTAAAATTAATAAGTCAGCAAAGGACAGATGTTGGCAAGGATGCGGAGAAAAGGGAACCCTCCTACACTGTTGGTGGGAATGCAAGCTGGTGCAGCCACTCTGGAAAACAGTATGGAGGTTCCTCAAAAGGTTGAAAATAGAGCTACCCCATAACCCAGCAATCACACTACTGGGTATTTACCCTAAAGATACAAATGTAGTGATCGTCAGGGGCACATGCACCTGAATGTTTATAGCAGCAATGTCCACAATAGCCAAACTATGGAAAGAACCTAGATGTCCATCAACAGATGCATGGATAAAGAAGAAGTGGTATATACATACAATGAAATACTATGCAGCCATCAAAAGAAATGAAATCTTGCCATTTGCAACGACATGGATGGAACTAGAGGATATTATGCTAAGTGAAATAAGTCAATCAGAGGAAGACAATTATATGATCTCTCTGACATGAGGAATTTGAAGGGCAGGGTGGGGGCCGTGGCTGGTAGGGAGGCAAAAATGAGAAAAGATGGGATCAGGATGGAGACAAACCATAAGAGACTCTTTTATCTCATGAAACAAACTGAGGGTTACTTGAGGGTGGGGGGGTAGGGATAGGGTGGCTGGGTTATGGACATTGGGAAGGGTTTGTGCTATGGTGAGTGCTGTGAAATGTGTCAGCCTGATGATTCACAGACCTGTACCCCTGAGGCATATAATAATAATAATAATAATAATAATAATAATAATAATAATAATAATAATGAAGCAGCAGCAGCAGCTTCTGAGGCTTACAGCAGGGAAGGTGGGGGGGTGTGTGTTAAACAGATGATGCATATTGAGGAAGGCACTGTTGTGATGAATCACTAAATTAAAGGGCATTAAAAATCATTTGGCCTAGTCCTTCAGTTTAGCAGATGTGAATACATGAATTCAGAGGAACTAAATTCCTAAAACTGAATGGTATGATTTTCCACAGATAGTGCTTAGTATAGGGCTGGGACTAGAACCCAGATCTGATGATTCCCAGTTCCTGAGATCTAAAGAACCGTGAACCTTAGTAAGTTCTCCAAAGGGATGCCATGGGATTTTAGTTCAAACCAGAGTTTTAAAGTAAAAGTTATTTCATCTGTGAGCAAGCAGTTTGACAAGGCTTATTTAATTAAAACTATTATTGAAGTTATTCATCTTTTCAAATTTTAGCTTTCGTGACATTAAAACAGTTCTAAATTACCTCTGTGATATAATTGATATTGTATCACTCTAAAGTAATTTCACCTACCAGTTCTAAAATTTTATCTTAATGTCTTCCTGATCACAATACTCTGAAATTATCTATTGATTTTCTTATTGTCTTTCCATGAAGTATATTGTAGATTTCATAAAAGCAGGAACTTGTCTGCTCTGTTTGTTGCAGTAATGCAAGAACTTAGAATAGTAGATACAGCTGACAATATATATTTTTCCTCAATAAATAGCTTCAGTAGTTTATTGAATTTTTAAAAAAATCATTCTCATTACTGAAATAGAAATGACTGGTTTCAAAACCATGACTGAGTTATCTTTAAGCCTTATTACATTAAAAAGACTTTAAGTGTAAGTCTTAAAGTGTTACTCAAAAATATACTAATAGGAGCCTCGCCGCTAGCGCCCAGAGACTGCTGAGCCCCCGTCCATCCGCCGCCACCCACTCCGGACACAGAACATCCAGTCATGGATAAAAATGAGCTGGTGTAGAAGGCCAAACTGGCCGAGCAGGCTGAGCGATATGATGACATGGCAGCCTGCATGAAGTCTGTAACTGAGCAAGGAGCTGAATTATCCAATGAGGAGAGGAATCTTCTCTCAGTTGCTTATAAAAATGTTGTAGGAGCCCGTAGGTCATCTTGGAGGGTCGTCTCAAGTATTGAGCAAAAGACGGAAGGTGCTGAGAAAAAACAGCAGATGGCTCGAGAATACAGAGAGAAAATTGAGACCGAGCTAAGAGATATCTGCAATGATGTACTGTCTCTCTTGGAAAAGTTTTTGATCCCCAATGCTTCACAAGCAGAGAGCAAAGTCTTCTATTTAAAAATGAAAGGAGACTACTACCGTTACTTGGCCGAGGTTGCTGCTGGTGATGACAAGAAAGGGATTGTAGATCAGTCACAACAAGCATACCAAGAAGCTTTTGAAATCAGCAAAAAGGAAATGCAACCAACACATCCTATCAGATTGGGTCTGGCCCTTAACTTCTCTGTGTTCTATTACGAAATTCTGAATTCCCCGGAGAAAGCTTGCTCTCTTGCAAAGACAGCTTTTGATGAAGCCATTGCTGAACTTGATACATTAAGTGAAGAGTCATACAAAGACAGCACGCTAATAATGCAATTACTGAGAGACAACTTGACATTGTGGACATCGGACACCCAAGGAGACGAAGCTGAAGCAGGAGAAGGAGGGGAAAATTAACCGGCCTTCCAACTTTTGTCTGCCTCATTCTAAAATTTACACAGTAGACCATTTGTCATCCATGCTGTCCCACAAATAGTTTTTTGTTTACGATTTATGACAGGTTTATGTTACTTCTATTTGAATTTCTATATTTCCCATGTGGTTTTTATGTTGAATATTAGGGGAGTAGAGCCAGTTAACATTTAGGGAGTTATCTGTTTTCATCTTGAGGTGGCCAATATGGGGATGTGGATTTTTTATACTAGTTATAAATGTTTGGCATAGTACTTTTGGTACATTGTGGCTTCACAAGGGCCAGTGTTAAAACTGCTTCCATGTCTAAGCAAAGAAAACTGCCTACATATTGGTTTGTCCTGGTGGGGAATAAAAGGGATAATTGGTTCCAGATACAGGTGTAGTTTTTGTGGGTACTTTAAGGTTTGGAGCACTTACGAGGCTGTAGTAGAAATGAGTATTCTGTAGATACTACATATTGAACCATGAGTATCTGTGGAATACTCACTCAATGTGCACACCTTTGATTACAGTTGCAAAAGTGTTCCTTTAGTTGTGACCCAATTTACTCTGGATAAGGGCAGAAACGGTTCACATTCCATTATTTGTAAAGTTACCTGCTGTTTGCTTTCATTATTTTTGCTACACTCCTTTTATTTGTATTTAAATGTTTTAGGCAACCTAAGAACAAATGTACAAGTAAAGATGCAGTAAAAATGAATTGCTTGATATCCATTACTTTATGTATATCAAGCACAGCAGCAAATAAAAATCCCATGTATTTAACTTTTTTTTTTAAGGGTTTTATTGGTTTGGTTTGGGGTTTTGTTTTTTTGGTTTGGTTGGGTTTTTTTTGTTTTGTTTTTGGTTTTTGGTTTTTTGTTTTGTTTTGGGTTTTTTTGTTGGTTTTTGGTTTTTTTTTTTGGTTTTGTTTTTTTTTTTGGTTTGGGTTTTTTGTTTTTTGCTTTTGTGATTTTTTTTTTTGATATTTGCCTAACATGCATGTGCTGTAAAAATAGTTAACAGGGAAATAACTTGAGATGATGGCTAGCTTTGTTTAATGTCTTATGAAATTTTCATGAACAATCCAAGCATAATTGTTAAGAATACGTGTATTAAGTTCATGTAAGTGGAATAAAAGTTTTATGAATGGACTTTTCAAAAAAATATATATATACTAATAGTACTGATACTAACATTAGTAAAAAAAAAAATCTGTTTCCTTATACCAGGTTCAAGGTACTCCTGTAACCAAATCCAAGTTCATTTGCCCAATGTCTAGCAAAGCCATTTACTGAGTTATAGAGTATGCAATAAGGAAAGGGTTTATTTGAAAGGCAGCCAAACAAGGGGAGGAGAGGGCAAGCTTCAAATCCACCTCCCAGAAAGGAGGAGAGTCAGGGAAATTCACAGGCAAACAAAAAAAGGTCTGAATAAAAAGCTGCAGTTGCCCTTCTTAATCCAAATAAACCTTTGTTTAAGAGTTTCAATCACCACTGTCTTTTCATCATTCCTCATTCGTGAGACAATTGGGATGATAATCCCTTTAGTTACTTCCTGCTGAAATTGGGTGAAGATCAGGGTTAGAGGAATGGAACACTTCTACATTCATTTATGGATATTCTTTAGTTCTAGGTTGAAACCCAACATTCTAAATTACCAAGATTTTTGACCTTAGGTAATAGTTCTTGTACTATAATTTTTTTCTAGAGCCTTAGGGGAAATTTGTTGCAACCAAGTAGCTTGTCATACTTATCGATTAACTTCTTTGGACCAGTTCTCCTACATAGTTTTAGGTCCATCAATAGTTCGCTGGTCCAAGCGGGGTTCTTTTTGACATTCCCCTTGAAGACAGGGCATAGGGAACCTGTGGAATCTTATAACTAAAGTGTGATGAATCCACCACTTAATTCTCTTATAGTTTTACTGAAGAATAGGGGGTTAACAGAACCTCATAAAGATCTTGTCCAGCAAAGTTGGAGTTGATTCCCTGGCTGTTTGCTCTCCCAAGTCTTTAATAATTCTTCAGGATTCAGGTAACATAAGGGCACATCTGTGGGGTACACCAACCTACTGAAGCAAATTATGTACTGAATGTACCTGATAGTATCTAATTCTAAATGTAAGCCCCATCAGGAACTCCTAAGTCATGAAAAGTGTAGCAAAAAAGTCTTCCATATAACATTTCATAGGGCTTAAACCAAGTTACTTCTAGGGGCCACTCTTACCTGAAGCAGGATAAGCAACATGGTTTTTCTCCCCCGCACCACGCCCCCCAAGTTAATTTGCTTTCTTGGCATATCTCTGCCAAAGTTCTTTTTTTTTTTCCATTTTTCCAGGTTGTTGGGGGTCCCAGAAAGGGTACGTTCCAGTGAATGGCCAAGGCAGCGGGGCCTGCTTGTGTGATTTTGCCATAAATGCTGCTCCATTGCCCTCTGAATGGTTAGAAGCAATCCAAGCCTAGGGATGATTTTACTTAAAATCTCACCCATAATGGGTACTTTGGTGAATATGGTTAATTATTTCTTCCATAAGAAGTTCTGGGATAAGCATTCATTATATTTCCAGCTATCTTTAGTGTCAGCATGGTGTCCAAGTCCCTATGCCTTAGCTCATCTTAGGTCTTCTGGGGACTATTTGAGTTCATATTTAGTTAAGTGTGTATGTCTGGTACCAAAGCCATTATAGAGTTTTGGAGTCTTATCCAGGCTGCCGGCTTGGCAACTTGATCTGCCCAATTGTTCTGGTGTCCTCAGCAGTGGACAAGATCTGATGAGTCACCACTGTATCCAGTTCTTCATTGAACTTGATCCATAAAACTGTCCTCAACTATGAACATCCCAAAGTCAGGATTTCACAACTGCAGATCCATTGAATCAGGACAGCTGGAATAAACTTGTTCAATTATCTGTGAGTATCTGATGATCCTTCTCAATAGCTCACACAGCAATAGGCATGAAGATTTTCTAAACACTGGCCATTGGGGCCATTTTTTCTCTGAAAATTACTTCAAGTTGTCTAGCTTCAAGTGGCAGAGCTTCAGGAAAAAGAACACTTTTAGTTTTCAATGATTCTAAGTAAAGAGAATGGGAGAAAATTAGAAACTCTAGTTTGAAAAGTCATAGCCAGACACCAGAGGATATTAGAATTTAGGATTCAGTCCAGGTTTACATGCAAACAACAAACACTCAAAGACAGTCAGAACTAGGATCTAATATACACAAAGGTATGTTACTGAAACAGTTCTCTAAAAATCACCCTCATTTACACCAACGATAGTCAAATTAAAACTAAATTGTTCATAAAATAAATCCAATTTTAACAAACACAGCCAATTTACATAAGCATAGCAAGAATAAGAATTGGCCACATAAGTTGTTTTTTTTTTTTTTTAAAGATTTTATTTATTTATTTGACACAGAGAGAGAGATTACAAGTCGGCAGAGAGGCAGGCAGAGAGAGAGGAGAGAGGAGGAAGCAGGCTCCCTGCTGAGCAGAGAGCCCGATGCGGGCCTCGATCCCAGGACCCTGGGATCATGACCTGAGCCGAAGGCAGCGGCTTTAACCGACTGAGCCACCCAGGCGCCCCACATAAGTTTTTTTTAAATCTGCTTTTTAAAAATCTGACAAAGTTGCAACTTTTCATACAGAATTTCAAATTGAACTTTTAAGTTGAAACTAAGAAACCAGCCAAATACTTGCCATCAGATTTTTGCCTGCAGTATCTATAGATTTGGGTGAATACCTCTTTTCTCAAGTCTCCCATATTATCTTGAGGATCCTGCACCTGCCAGGAAGTTACCCTCTTTATCTCACCAGGTAAGGCTGATGGAAACCATGTAAGCAAGGTACCAGGCTGATTTTTACAAGGGGCTTCAATGGTTCCATATATCAACCTTAATTCCTTAAAGCTGTCTGGTCATATCTGAGTCTATGCTTATCTCTTTACATATGACATTCCAGTCAAAGCTTTGGTAACAACATTTCCAATGGTGTCCTGTCATAAGGAGAACAGATTCTTAATAGAACTTAAGCAAATAAATCCATTGCCATGAAAATATAATACTCACTGAAACTTTCTGAGTTTTGGAGGGGAAAAGTATTTGTTACCAATTTCTTTAAGTCATAGATAGCTTATGAGAAGTGATTTCCTTAAATCTGGAAGAGCAAACAGACAAACAGCAGTGTTTTCAGTGAGAGTCATGGTATTTTTTTTTCAAATTCTTTAATAATCCTTGGAGATATTGGCTTAATAATCCTTTTATATCAGCTTGCGAAAGTTGATAAAATTGAAATCCTTAGCATCTTCTTTGGTTGTTTCTGTTCTCAATTTTAACCTTGCTCCTGCTTCTGTTAGGCAAATCAGAGAGTCCAGCTCTTTAGCAATGATTGGTAAGCTATTTAACCACTGGTTCTGTTTCCAGCCTCAAAATCTTGAGGAAATTTACTAGCTTCTGTGGATAGCCTTGGATAGACATATTACTGAGCATAGCAGTGTACTTTCTCAATAACTTGTGGAGAATTAGATCTATTGTTTCTCCAGGAACCATTTTTTATCTTTCTGATAAAGGTTTCTGAAGTATTGGGAATCTTGACCAGCTACCATGGCACTAACAGTTTTTTGCTTTCCAGCTTTTATTGCAATCACATGTTCAGAGTATAAGTGGTTATGATCCTTATTTGGGATGTCACCCCTATGCTTTTTTGCTTTCTTCGAAGAGTGCTAATGTCAAACATGCCCTAACAAATTCATGATAAAAAATGATAGGATGAGTTGACAATGAGTCTAAAACAGTTTTCTTCAGCTTGAATCTCTTGGATGACATAAAGTACTTCATACTGACATGCATCTTTGGAAGCCTTTGTTTTGTTTTTTGCTATTGGTAACAAAATTTGCTTAATGTACACAAGGAATCTACAGCATCTGAGACTGACAACTCTTCTTCCTCAATTTAACCAATCCCCTGTTGGAGTGCAGTTTTCCAATTAGTTCTAGAAATTATTGCAGACCTGTAGTTGTCAGAATCTATGAATTTCCATAAGGCAGAAACATGTTTGTAGGAGCATTAGAGTAAAACAATAACTGTAAATGACAAGTCTTAAAGATGGCCATGGTTCATTACAGTGCAACTGACAAGGAAATTTGGTTATTTCTGTGACACACAATGCCTTAATAATTATGCCAGGACATATCAAAACTTTAGGAAATTCTGGAACAATGATCACATTCACCCATACAATATAACCTTAGGAAGGTTTATCATCATTTGACAATGCTTCCCGTGTAATTTGACATACCAAATACACAAACCTCATTAATCAAAAAGCCCTCATTAAGTTGAATTTTGAGAATTTTGTCTGAAATATCAGGTTTTAAAGCACATGCCTAAATAGGTTTATAGAGCATTACAAAACTTATTTAGCAAAGGTGGCAATAAGAGATTCTAAAGGCAAATGCAGAAGGTTATATAGTTGTTAACATAAGTTTTTTTTAAAATATTGAGAAGATTCCACTTTCTGAAGACATAAGATAAAACATAGATTGTTTGCTAGGCAGATTAGACTTTTAGACTTATTCAAGATAAATAAAAAATGTTTACAATTTAGACCAATAGTCTTAAAAAGACTGTCATTTTAACAGGGAGAAAAAAACCCAATTACAGTCTTATACCCATGTTCTTCTGATATTAAAACTTATTCATTCTAACAAGATGAATTTTTAAAAATTTTATGGAATCCCTCCATTTCCCTTCCTATCACTCACCTGTTGATATACACTTATTGGGACAAGGACCTCCAGGGTACTGCATGGGTCTGTGTTCTTATGGTAGAGGTTGAAATCTGATCAAAATATCCATCCAGAAGGAATAACCTTCAGCTGTGGGATGCTGCCAAAGCTCTCAATTCTCAGATACTCCTGGGGATTGCCTGTACTGGAGACAGCTGTGTCTCCAATGTCATGCCCTCTTCCCAGGTGATTACATTCAATGACATCTAAAGTACTTTTGCCCTATTTAAGATGGTTCTGAAGGGTAATCCAACTTTTGGAACTTCTCAGAGACTCAGTTAAAGCTTCTGTTGAGAGCACCTGGGTGTCTCAATGGGTTGAGCCTCTGCCTTTGGCTCAGGTCATGGTCTCGGGGTCCTGGGATCAAGTCCCGCATTTGGCTTTCTGCTCGGCAGGGAGCCTGCTTCCCCCTCTCTGTCTGCCTCTTTGCCTACTTGTGATCTCTTTCTGTCAAATAAATAAAATCCTAAAAAAAAAAAGCTGTTGATACTGTATCACTGTTCAACTTCTGTCTAACCTTGCTTTTTTATTCTTCCTACTCTCCCCCAGGTGTTGATCACTCCCTAATAAATTTTACATACCATTCTCTGTAATCATGCACAAGATTCCTTTCCAAGGGTTTCCTTCTCACAAATCTCTACAACTTTCATTTTTACATTCATTCAGCTTTGGTCTTAAGTTTTCCCTCTCTAACCAGTCTCACTTACCTTGCATATTGAGTTGTTTCCCTCATTGTTTCCAATAGTCTAATTACACTTATTAAAATACTTTACCTCTGTTTCTTAGATTACCCATACAACTTCATAGACCTTCATAATGCATTAGATGAAGTTCAAGTTATTTTTTTCCTTACAAATTTTGCAATGGAGATAACATGAACTTATCTGACTTTCAGTAAGCATACATGGAATAAAAGTTTTAAATATAATGCTGAAAATTTAAGATATATCTATTTTAATTAAAGTAATCTTAAATTAGTTTTAATACCAAGTATTTTCCCAGATCATGTAAACTTGTAAAACATTTTGATTAGTTTCTATCTTTCTGAGATTGAGAATGTCCAGTTCTTACAAGTGCTTACCTTTAAACCAACTACATAGAGCCCTTTTACAAATTAATGTTATCACTACCATCCAGAAGTAGAAAAAAAATCTCTCACACCTGCAGTATACATGGGCACACATACAAATACACAAACAAGATACCAACAAAATTTTAAAGGCCCAATTTCCAGGTATCTCCCTTTTACAAGACAAATCTAGTTGCAAGATGGTAGTATGATTTATGGAGCTATTAATTGGTCAATTTTCACTGGTCCAGTATTGTGGCCAAGCAGTGCTGCAAAAAATGCCCAGCTTTGGAGAATATAGTCTGAAGTGCTGCATGTGGGGATCAAATTATCATTTCCCATTTCTCAATTAGAACATAGCTGGTTTTATTCAGATACCAAAAAGCAACAAAACAACCAAATGAAACCAAGGGTCTCTTGTGAGCATTAGTTCCTCCCCAAAAGCCAGGGCTTTAGCAACTAAACCAAATGTCTTCCTAGTTTCTAGTTCCTCTTTAAAAGTCAGAGCTTCACTGACTGAACCAAATGGATTCCTAGCCAGACTTTTCTTAAGAAAGATAAGAAGGCTAAGAGAACCAAAATCCCCTATTTGGAGGCAACAGAACAGGAGGAAGAAATTTAAGCAAACCAAACAGGAGGAAGAAATAAGTTCATGTGCTGTTGCACAAGAAATACTCACTAAGATGTCTGTCCAAATCAAAACCAAAAACTGTTTCCTTGCCACAAGATTTAAGTTAAGCACTGAAGGTCAGAGGTCCCCAGTGGTGCTGTATGGGGGCAAGAGAGTCCCTAGGACAGCCTAGGCAGCTGCTTGGACCTGTTATCAGACTCCTGTTACTGACTGGCACCTGACAAATCACTGGCAAAGTGCTTCTGATTTGGCTGGTCAAATTTGTAACCATATTCATTTGTCTGCCAGATCTCCAACAGAGCCAATCAGTGAGACGTCAAGTATGCAGCAAGAGACGGTTCATTCAAGAGGTAGCCAAACATGAAGATGGAAGGGCAAACCTCAAATCCACCTTCCTGAAAGTGGAGAGTCAGGGAAATATAAAGGCAAATGAAGAGGTCTGGGCAAAAAGTTGCAGCTGCACTTATTAGTTTGTGGCTGTGCTTCTGAGTCCCATTAACCCTTTGGTCACTGGATTCACTGTGCTATTATTATTATGTAGAGTGTGTATTCAATAAATTCTTGTCAAATAATAAAAAATATTGTTAAAATAATAAATAACTGATAGAAAGTTTTATGTCCCGGTTTCCTATTATAAAACACACTAAAAAACACACAGAGACGTAACTCAAAGCCATTAGTTCCTTCAAAATAAAGGAGACCAATATTTTTAGGAAATGATCTCATTGGAAATGTTTTCCATTGTAAGCAAACGGATATCTAACAGTAAAAAAAATTAAATTTTATTTTACTAACATAACAACAAATCTAGAGTTAATCCTTTCTTTTGGCATTTTTGTCAGTGACTTAAATATCACCGATAAGTATAAGTCTCTGGACGCTTTCTTCATGATCACAAGATGGCTACTTTACTTGAAAGCACCATACCTATACTCACTGATGAAGACTGTGAAAGTAGGAATGATAAAAGCCTGAGGGAGGGCGCCTGGGTGGCTCAGTGGGTTAAAGCCGCTGCCTTCGGCTCAGGTCATGATCCCAGGGTCCTGGGATCGAGGCCCACATCGGGCTCTCTGCTCAGCAGGGAGCCTGCTTCCTCCTCTCTCCTCTCTCTCTGCCTGCCTCTCTGCCTACTTGTAATCTCTCTCTCTGTGTCAAATGAATAAATAAAATCTTTAAAAAAAAAAAAAGCCTGAGGGAGTCACATTTATCCCATTTATCACCAAAGAAAAATCTTTGGAAGAAATCATCTCAGCAGGTTTTGTCTTACTGGCCAGGACTTAATCACTTGACGACATCAATCTGCAAAAGAGGAAAGTAAAATATGGTATGCAATGTTACAGTTAATTTAGACCAATCACAAACCATTGCTTGGAAATGGCTCAATTGCCGCTTCAAAACAGAGTCTGCTACAGACCTATTTCTCCCATGAATATAGATTCAAAACATTTCAACATAATATTGACAAATCCAGTCCAACAGCCTATAAAAAGAATTATACACTACAGCCAAGTGGCATTTATTACAGGTGTGCAAAGCTGGTTTAACATTCAAAAATCAGTTAGTGTGATCCATCATATCAACAGATTAAAGAAGGAATATCAAATGATTATATTGATTGATGCTGAAAAAGCATTTAGTAAAATTCAACACTCATTAATGACAAAAACTATAAAAAAAAGAGGAATAGAGGGGAACTTCATCAAATTGATAAAGAACATCTACAAAAAACCCTTATAGCTAATATTATACTTAATGGCAAGAAACTAGAAGTATTCCCACTAAGATCAGAAAGAAGGCAAGAACATCCCCCCTCAACATTCATTTTCAACATTGTATTCTAAGTCCCAGCTAATGCAATAAGGCAAAAAATCATAGCAAGTTATTTTGTGTATGTAGAAAACTGAATTCTAATGTTTATATATAAAGGCAATAGACTGAGAATAGTCAATAACACAATTATTGAAAGAAAAAAAGTAAAAAAAATAAAGATACCACGCAACTTCAAGACATACTGTAAATTTCCAGTTATCAAGTCAGTGAATTATTGGTGAAAGAATCATTGAATAGATCAATACCATAGAAGAGAGCCCAGAAATACACCCACACAAATATAGTTAACTAATTTTTGACAAAGGAGCAAAGGGACTACAATGGAGAAAGGATAGTCTTTTCAACAAATACTGAACAATTGTGTATCCACATGCAAAAAGTATCTCAACATAAATTTTATATATTTCACAAAAATTAACCCTAAATGAATCACAGACTGTATGTAAAATGTAAAACTAAAAACTCCAAGAAGAAAATATAGGAGAAAATCCAGATGAACTTGGTTTGATAGTGACTTTCTTTTAATAACTCCAAAGGCACTATTCATGAGAGAAAAAATTAATAAGGTATACTTTATGAAAAACAAAAGCAAATAAAACTTCTCTGTGAAAGACATAGTCAAAGGAATGAGAAGACAAGACATAAACATGGAGAAAACATTTGCAAAAGACATAGCTGAGAAAAGACTATTATCTCAAATATACAAAACCCCTTAAAACTCAATAATAAGAGAAAATTAATTAAAAAGTGGACAAAATATCTGAAAAAATACCTTAAAATAAGATACCTAGATAACAAATAAGCATATGAAAGAGTGCTCAACATCATATGTCATTTAGAAATGGCAAATTAAAACAGTGAGATACCACCACACCTTTTAGAATGGCCAAAATCTCCAACACTTGCCACATACTGGCAAGGATGAGAGAAACAGGAAGTTTCACTCTTTTCTGGTAGGAACATGTAATGTACAGCTACTTTGTAAACCAATTTGTTAGTTTCTTGCAAACTGAGCATTTGATCCAGGAATTGTGAACTTTGGTATTTACCCAAATGAGTTGGAAACTTAAGTCTATACTCAGTAATTATCAATATCAACAAAGTCAAATAGTCTTATTTCTCCAATTGATTCTTTGTTGTTTAAAGACACATACCAAAACCTTAATGGATGAAGTCATATTGTGTTTGACATTAGGTTCAAATAATCTTGGCAGTGGTTGAAGTTGGGAGTTATATATGGGTTCAGATGAAACAACATTGACTATGATCTGATCATTGTTGAAACTGGGTAATGGATAGAGACAGAGTTCATTAGATTATTGTGGATAACTTCGTATATGAATGA
The DNA here is from genome assembly GCA_002007465.1 of Ailurus styani. Classification (NCBI taxonomy): domain Eukaryota; kingdom Metazoa; phylum Chordata; class Mammalia; order Carnivora; family Ailuridae; genus Ailurus; species Ailurus styani. Next base: position 1,060,793 of record LNAC01000375.1, on the reverse strand, counting down.
AATTTGCCAGAAATTGGTAGATTTTTTTCCTGAGGCTCACACTCTCCTTTGAAGTCATGTTATGTTTAATTTGTATTTTTGGAAACAAATATTATTGGTGGGAAATAAATTCTTAATAAGACCTTCACTGATTTGAGGACAAAAATCAAGATTGTTTTCTGGAAAAGGGACATACAAGTTAATGGCTTAATTAAAATTGTCTATTTTTAAGATTTTATACTCTAATTTCTTTCTAATTAGACCAAAATACTTGGTAATACCTTTGATCTTATTGCTACTTTGACACAGTGGCCTTTCTAAAGAAACATTATCAGTCTGTGAAGGCAGTTACAAGTTGGCAAAATGTGATCTGTGGTAAAACCTAGTGATTGTCTAAGATTAGATGACTGTGTAAGTGTGACAAGGGGAAATCAGGATATTTTTGTGGACTATGAATATCTCTTGGGAATTTCCCAAACTTCATGGGGAAAAGCAATCTTATAAACTCCTGAACTCCCAGAGTTCAAGCAAGTTGTTGACTCAGAGGTTATTTTTGTGTGTTTTTTTAGTGGGCCACTAGAGAAATGTGTGACCACAGAAGGGGCAGAATAGATAACTGGTGATATAGCATTAATTTTTAATTTATTATTGAGTTCTCTGAAGAAAAATTAGGAGCATCCACTCAAAGTGACTTGTTATTCTCATGATGTAATTATTTCTTCCTAAAAGAAAAACTGTTAAATCAAAACTATCAGCATTCGATGGCTTTATAGCTGAGCTTGTATGGTAATACATATTTATTAAATTTTATAAAACTATAAAGGAATATATCTCAAAGATTTCATATGAATAATTTTCTCAGGATACTAAATGGCAAGGCAACAATTTATCAGTTTTGTTTGAAATTTAAGTATTTCTCTAAATAGCACCTGAAAATTCTTTCTATGAACTAGCAGTCCATGGAGCAGTTTTTAGTCACATATTATATCAATTCAAAAAGATTGTGGCTAGCAGCATTTAGTTTTACCAAATAACGTGCCTGGAGTTTGAAGATAGTTAATAAACTTTATATCTGAGGAAAAACACTGAATTTCATTTCTAACATTTTAAACATAGATGAAAATAAAGTTGGATTAAAGCCAGTATAAATCACAGTAGAATCTAAAATTATATACTATGCATGTCAGTTTCTGATACCTTTAAATGCCAGAAAAATCCCCTTGTAGATGCTGTGTGTATTGAAGATAGAAATACATATTTTTTTTTTTATGGTAAGTGCTTTATGGATCAATAAGCCACATGTCATGACAAAGTTCAAAAAAGCTTAGTAGTAGATTAGTATGAGAGGTAGAAATAATAAAATTAATTTTTCTTTCTTTTTAAGATTGTATTTATTTATTTGACAGAGAGAGACACAGTGAGAGAGGGAACACAAGCAGGGGGAGGGGGAGTGGGAGTGGGAGAGGCAGTCCTCCCCACTGAGCAGGGAGCCTGATGCAAGCTTGATCCCAGGATCCTGGGACCATGACCTAAGCTGAAAGCAGATGCTTAACAACTGAGCCACCCAGGTGCCCCTCGTATTTCTTTTTAATTTCCAGTCTGCATATCTATAAATAGGGTTATTTATAGTGTATACTTTTATAAGTTGAAATAACTGTATTACATATATTTATTTTATTTTACATATTTAGTTGTACATATTTGATACTTTAGAGTACTAATATTTCATTTACATCTCTACTTATGTTACCTTTGATACCCATGTTGGTCAATATTTTTCAAATTATAGATATCTTTTAATTTCATTTTTTAGGGGAAAGGGTGTTTTTATATATATTTATATTTACATATATATATGATTTCTATGTTTATATATATATGATTTATATATATATATATATATATATTTTTTTTTTTTAGAGAGAGAGAGTGTGAGTGGGAGGAGGGCAGAGGAAGAGGGAAAAAGCTCAAGCAGACTCCCCGCAGAGCTGATGCAAGATCCCATCTCACCACCATGAGACCATGACCTGAGCTAAAATCAGGAGTCAGATGCTTAACCAACTGAGCCACCCAGGCGACCTGTAAGGATGTTATTTAGGACAATTAATATAATTCACTCACTGATTCAAAGAATATTCCTAACATCATGTTATGCTAGAACTGCTCTAGACCCTAGAGTCAAAGCAGTGTACACATAGAAAAAAATTCTCTCGTGAATTACATGTGCTGTTGGGAGAGGAATATTAAACACACACAAACACACATGCGTACACATACATACATGCATAGCAGGTGAAAGAAAATAAGTATTATGATAAGAAAAAAAGCAGAGCAAAATTATGGGGGATGATGATGAGGTCTATTTAATATCAGGTAACAAGAAGTATCTCTCTGGTAATATTTGGCAGTTTTAAACTAAGAGCTGAAATTTAAAGTTTTTTTTTCTCTAAAAAACCAGATTTTTTAAAAAAAGATGTTCATTTATTTATTTGCTAGAGAGAGAGAGAGAGAAAGAGAGCACAAGCAGGGGGAGAAGCAGGCAGAAGCAGAGGGAGAAGCAGGCTCCCTACCAAGCAAGGAGCCTGCGGGAATCAGTTCCAGGACCCTGGGATCATGACCTCAGCCGGAGGCAGCTGCTTAACTGACTGAGCCACTCAGGTGTCCCTAAAAAACAGATTCTTAACTACAGAGAAGAAACAGATGGTTACCAGAGGGGAGGTGGGTAGGAGGATGGGTGAAATAGATGAAGGGGATTAAGGGTATGCTTATCTTGATGAGCACTGAGTAATATATGGAACTGCTAAATCACTACGCTGTACACCTGAAACTAGTATAACACTGTTTTAACTACATTGGAATTAAAATTTTAAAAAGTTAAAGTTGGTTTTTGTACAGAACATTGAGTTGGGTCTTTTTTTTTCCCCAATCCACTCTGAAAATTTGTCTTTGTATTTAAACCATTACTGTTAAAAGTGATTGTTAATATAATTAGATTAATATCCACCACATGTGTAACTAGTCTTTAATTTTTTGTTTCTTTTTTCTTTTATTTCTGGGCTTTCTTTAGAAGGTTTTAATTGTGCATTTTGTATAATTCCATTTTTTGTCCTCTCTTAGTTTTCTTTAATGGTTTCCCTAAGTTTGTAATATAATGTTTTTAACTAATCTAAGTCCACCTTCAAATAACATTATACCACTTCACATTTAGTTCCTGTATCATATGACAGAATACTGCCATTTCCTATTTCTTGTAGCATTGCTATTATTCATCTTATTTTGCCATATACTATCATCATAAATACATTGCTACTATTGTTACTTTTAATATTTATATATTAGGGAATTATGAATAAAAAGTTAAATATTTTATTTTACCTTTAATTATTCCTTCTCAGATGTTCTTTCTTCCTTTTTATAGATCTGAGTTTCTGATGAGTAACATTTTTCTTCTCCCCAAAGAACTTCTTTTACCATTTTTGCAGAGAAAGTCTGCTGGTGATAAATTCCCTGGTGATAAATTTGTGTTTGTCTGAGAAGCTCTTCATTTATTCTTCACATTCAAAGGATAATTTCTCTGGGGATAGAATTCTCAGATTTTTTTTTAACATCAAATATTTCACTCTAGTTTCTTTTTACTTTCATAGTTTCATTTTAGCAGTCTATGTTAATTTACATCCTTATTTCTCTTTTGGCAAAGTGTATTTTTCTTCTTCTTTTCCTCCATTGTCTCTATACGGTATGTGATGTTCCAATTATGTCTGTGTATGTTCAGGGTTAAAAATGTCCCACAGTCCTTACATGATCCATCCTTTAATGTAAAAAACTATTTTTTCCCTTTTAATTTCAGTTTGGGACATTTCTCTTGATCTGTCCTTAAGCTGATTCTTTGGTTGATTTGAATCTACTTATGACTGCACTGAAGGAACTCTTCATTTATGTTACAGTATTTTTTTTATTTCTAGCATTTTCTTTTGATTCTTATAGTATCAATCTTTCTTCTTATACATTTATTTTTGCATATCGTGTGTGTGTGTGTTTTAATTATAGCTCAACATATTTATCACAGATATTTAAAGTTCTCTGAGAATGAAGTCTGTGTCAGGTCTGAGTCTGGTTCTGATGACTGCTCTGCCTCTTCTGTGTTTTTTCTTGCCTTTTGACATGTCTTGCAGTTTGTTCTGGGAGCTGAACAGGTTGTATCAGGTAGTAGAAATGGAAGTAAATAGATCTTTAGCATGAAGATTTATGTTAGGCTGGCTATGAGTTAGTTTTCAATGTTTGCTATGGCTATAAGTGCCAGAAGCTTCAAGTTCTTCTAAGGTCCTCATTTCTGTTTCCCCCTTTTACTTCAGACTTCCCTAAGTACTATAACTCAAAGAATCTTTGCCTTGCATCTCCTACTATTATTATACTGAAGCCCTGCTGATGTGGTATTAAGAATTGGGGGGTAAGAAGAACTCTATAACTTTATGTCTGTCTTTTATGGGCCTATCTTTTGATAATTCTGTTCCCCCAGATTGTGATGTACAGCTACTTATCCTAGTTTTATGTTCCCTCTTCCATGAGAAAAAAATGCTATTGGGGGCTGAGGTGGTAGAAATGTGCTTCCCCAGGTGGAATAAGGCTTTAGTAAGATATTTCCTCTATAGAGTAAACCTTTGTTATTAATAATGCTCTAGGAATATTTCACAGTATCTATTCTTCTGCTCCTACCAGAGCCACAGGAGGATATTTTTAACTGCACCATCAGAACCTTGGTAGGGTTCATGAAAATAAAACACACAAACGTCTGGCGATCTCTGTAAGTCTGTTACTTCTAGGTGTTTCTGTTCTCAAGCTTGTTCATATCCAGTTTCTGGAAATTCTTTAATTTTACCATTTAATTGGACTTTTCTCCAGTTAAGCAGATTGTGAGAGATTGTGACTCTCTGCATCCACAAATCTTTCAAGATTTTGTAGTGGTCATTTGTCCAAGACCTCAGTTTTCTGGTGGGTGCCATGTAAATCATTGATTTTCAGTTTGTCTATCTTTTTCTGTCCTTGCCATAAGGATAGAAGTGATGATTTTCAAGTTCTTCACATTTTGAGCTGAAAACAGGAGGTTGAATTTTAAGGGCTAGTAAGGAGAGAACTATAAGGGGCTAGTATGGAGGCAAGTGTGATTTTAAGAGGCAGTTACATTTTGGCTATATTTCAAAGAAAGATTTGCATAAGAGAAAGGAGGGTCAGAGAGATGTATCAAAAATGACACCAAAGTATTAAATTTGAGTAACAGAACTGAGTTGCCATTTACTCTCATTAGAGAAAGACAGAAGGAAGCACAGTTTTGTGGGTTGACAAAAGAAAAACAAACTGCTACCTACCAACCTGGAGTGCCCTGCCTCTTTCTTTGGTTTCTTTCTACCTTCTGTGTACAGGGGTCAATTTCAGATTACAACAAGGAAGCTCCAGGGAGAGTTATGAATCAACATTATTGAGAACTAAAAATCCTTCTTTCAAAGACTGAATTCATCATAGGTTCATTTTATGTATGAAGAAGAGTAAAAGTAATTAAATTTGAACAGAGAAATGCCCTGGAAGCCAGAGTCATTCTCACTGTTCTTCAGTTCAGCAAATTATCACCTATGTTTTCTCTTTAAATTTATCTAAAGCTATAAATCATAAAAAATAACTACTTCGCACTACCCACTGATTATGTTAAATGTTACTTATAAATTTTATGTTTCTTTTTCCATCACCAAATTTTTAGTTATATTGCAATAAACTTAGTTTGTATTGTGATCTAATGTTTTCTATAAATTATACTATGATGGCAAATGTCTTTTAGAGGTTTCTAAAAGTTCATCTGTAAATTTGAAGGCAAATGATGAGTATATTATAAAAAATAATCCCAGTTTAATGAAACTGAAACTTTCTTCCAATCTTATTCTGAGATCTTCAGCAGAAATACACCCTTTTAATTATTTAACTACATTAATTTCGGGTGTTATTTAGAGGATGAGGACTCTATGTATTCTTAAATTTAACACATGTATTTAGTTTAATACGGCATTTAATTTGCATAGCTAATTATGACACTTACGGAATATATTATGTATATATCAAAATATAAAATATTTAAATAATCTTCCAGAATACATACTGAAACATTTACATTATTTTGTAAAATTCCAATTCATTGTTTACATTTCATATTATTTGATATGTAACTTCAGCATCTAGATAATTCTCTATTTCTCAATCCAAGTATTTTTTCTCATATTGCTTCCTTGGTTGGAAATACATTTACATTCGCTTAGTTAAAGGCCTAGTTACAGAAAGAAAAGAGAAATGAAGGGCCTAGAATAGACAAGCCTTAGGAATGAAATGAAATCAGTGAGTTGAACGCTGCGCATTTGTCTCTTTCTCCTTTTCTCCCTCCTTTTTCCTGTCTTCCCTGCTGTTTTCAATAAATCATATCCATCCTTATTCAAATGTTTTCAATCCCCTAGTCTTCATGGTAAAATGATCAATTAATACGGCCAAGACTTGCTCTCCTGAATTTAAGAAACTGGCCACAGAGAAAGTATAGTCCCCGAACCAAATTCTGTAATCCCTAGAATGGATGCCACTCAGTTCATTTGAGTGAGATTTTTTTCCCCTAAAACAGTCAACTGTGGCATAACATGATAATGTTGAGTTTGAGTAGCACTAATCTTTTAGCCATTGCTGTAGATAGGAGCAACAGAAAGGATTATATCTAAAATGGTCTTGGTAATGATATTTCTAAAATGATATGGTGATTAAGGATAAATGTGTGGAATCATGTGGACACAAAGGATTCAATGTGATACTCTTCTCTAGTTAAAACTAAAATTAAAACCAAATTGCAGTAAAATAAAATTAAAATAATCGGTTTTCAATTTTTTTCCAAGAAAGTATCAGAGAAAACTAAAATATAAATTACTTCCAAGATGAGGGGAGAAAGGGTACATTCCTATTTCCAACTGACCAGAAAGAGACAAAATGAATAAGAGTTCATGTGATGATATCATAATCTTTGTCCTTACAGTCACTTAGATGGGTTACTTAAATGGTTCCTTACATAATATTCTGACAGAGTCTGTGTGGAATGGACTAGTGTGTGTTCTAGTGCTAAATATAAAAGTCATAAATGATCAGATGGAGATGAAAATGTGAAAATATCTGGAGAAAGACTATTACTTTTCTACTAAATGCAAAAATGCATACCTCTCCTTCTTATGGACACTTAATAAGTGTTAAATTGTAACATTGTAAGTATGTGAGGAAATGGGTACACTCCCCTCCCCCGATACACACAGGAAGCTACAGAAATCTTTAGCATTCATTCAGTCATTCGTTCACCTGTTCACTTACAAAGAATCAGCTTAAGCTACCTATGTTTAGAGACAGGTAACTTTTTCAGTATTTTAAAATTCTAATTTAACTTTTAAAATTAATTTTTTAATTAATTTAATCTTTAAAATTTTTTAATTTCAATTTTATTTTTATTTTTTTAAGATTTTATTTATTTGACAGAGAGAGAGATCACAGGAGGCAGAGAGGCACGCAGAGAGAGAGGGGGCAGCAGGCTCTTCGCTGAGCAGAGATCCTGATGCGGGCATTGATCCCAGGACCCTGAGATCATGACCTGAGCGGAAGGCAGAGGCTTAACCCACTGAGCCACCCAGGCGCCCCTAAAATTTCAATTTTAACATGATACTTATTTGACTTTGGGTATGCTACTCAACTTTTCTGTGCATCACTATTCTCGTCTACAAAAAGAAGATAATAATATCCTCTTAGGAGGTGTATTTTTAGAATTATATAAAAGGTTTTCAAAGCTCCTGGCACTCAATATATGATCAAACAAATGCAATTATTGTGATTAGCTTTATCATTAATAATTATCACCACCACCATCATCAATTATTATTAAGTAATTACTATGAGGAAGGAGTGATAAGGGATACTGGGAAATAATGATAAGTCATATAATTTTCTCTGTTAAAGCTATTCATGCAGAAATCTTCATCTTCTAGTAGCTCAGGAAAGATCTGAACTACAGAATTCTCATGGATGACCCCTTATATAGAGCGTTGAGTTTACACTGCCATTCATATGATAGACATTTAGAACAAGTGCAGCCAGTTGTGATGTGTTCAGATTCAAGTCTCCCATTACTGACTCACATCTTCACAAATCTCCAGCTTCATTAATTTGTTGTAGGTCATTTTGCCTTTTCCCCTTTATCCACAGAGGCACTCGCTATGTTTGAGCAAACTTTCACAGCAAACACTGAAATATAAGTGAATAAAGGCAAATTTCTCATACTTTGGATGAGAATATTTCTTATACCATGGGTGTTTTGAAAATGTTTCTCTGCCTGAGGTCCAAGCAACTGTTTCTAACTATCAATTGTTTTTTTGCAGTTCCACTGCATTGACATATTACAAGCAATTTTAAAGTGTAACTAACTATACTTCGCTTCTTGGAAGGTGTTTGTTTTCTGCTATCGTAATAAGCTATCTGTAATGAACCATGCCTTGTAGTTATGAAAAGGTATCAGCCCCAATGGTTTAATTGGCATTTCTGTCTGCCAGCAGAAAGCAACATAAGAAATAATAAGACAAAACAAAACTGCAATAAAAAAATCACAAAATATTATTACTAAAAGGTTTCTCTCCCCTGGGCAGAACATAATCAAATATCATAAAGTAAAGTTAACATAATTTTATAAATTCTCATCTTCCCTGATATACCAATTCATTTAGAAGTTAATGTATATTTTCTTCTTTCTTGATGCTATAACAATACATTAGAAATAGATAGCTTACATTCATATATATATAGAGATCTTATTTAGTATCTTTTATAATATTTATGTTATATATCCACTTAACTCAAAACACATGCAACTGCTTTGTACTTCGCAGTATTTAGTCATATACAATTATAATGGATTTATGATGGATTACAAAATATATTAGTATTATATTATTTCTAAAAAGTGATATACTCTAATGGATATTAGTTGACCAAAAATACTGTAAATTAGAGATCAGTATTATTTTCTGCATTTCTTTCCTCATAAAGCAACAGTGAAAAAATATGCAACTTTAAAATAGATATTATTGGTAGAACTTGCAGTTTGTATTTCAAATGATTATTTTTATGTTCACTCCAACATGTATATATGGTTTCTTTTTTCTTTCTTTTTTTTTTCTCAATACCCATCACCCATTTACACTATTCCTCCACCATCCTCCCCTTTGAAACCCTCAGTTTGTTTCCCAATCTCTCATGCTTCATCTCCCTCTCTGGTTTCTCCCCCTTCAGTTTTCCCTCCCTTCCCCTATGGTCCTCTGAATTATTCCTTATGTTCCACATATGGGTGAAACTATATGATAATTGTCTTTCTCTGATTGACTGATTTCACTTAGCATAATCCCTTCCAGTTCCATCCATGTCAATTCAAATGGTAGGTATTTATCTTTTCTGATGGCTGAGTAATATTCCTTTGTATATATGAACCACATTCTCTTTATCCATTCATCTTTTGAAGGGCATCTGGGCTCCTTTAACAGTTTGGCTATTGTAGACACTGCTGCTATGAACATTGGTGTGCATGTGTCCCTTCTTTTCACTACCTTTGTGTTTTGGGGGTAAATAGCTCGTAGTGCAATTGCTGGGTCATAGGGTAGCTCTATTTTTAACATCTTGAGGAAACTCCATACTGTTTTGAGGGTTCTCCTTTCTTCACATCCTTGCCAACATTTGCGGCTTCCTGTCTTGTTAATTTTAGCCATTCTAACTGGTGTAAGGTGCTATTTCATTGTGGTTTTGTTTTGTATTTCCCTGATGCCAAGTGATGTGGAGTATTTTTTCACATGCTTGTTAGATGTTTTCTTTGGAGAAGTGTCTATTCATGTCTCCTGTCCATTTCTTGACTACATTCTTTGCTCTTTGGGTGTTAAGTTTGAGAAGTTCTTTAAAGATCTTGGATATCAGCCCTTTATCTGATATGTCATTTGTGAATTTCTTTTCCCATTTCATAGTTTTATTGATTTATTCTCCCATTTTAGTTTTGTTGACTGCTTCCTTTGCTGTGCAGAACCTCTTTATCTTAATGAAGTCCCATTAGTTCATTTTTGCTTTTGTTTCCCTTGCCTTTAGAGATGTGTCTTGCAAGAAGTTTCTGCAGCTGAGGTTGAAGAGGTTGCTGCCTGTGTTCTTCTCTAGGATTTTGATGGATTCTTGTCTCACATTTGGGTCTTTCATTCATTTTGAGTTTATCTTTATGTATGGTGTAAGAACGGTTGAGTTTCACTGTTCTGCCTGTGGCTGTCCAATTTTCCCAGCACCACTTATTGAAGAGACTGTTTTGTTTTGTTTTTTCCATTGGATATTCTTTCCTGCTTTGTTGAAGATTAGTTGGCCATAGAGTTGAAGGTCCATTTCTGGACTCTCTCTATCTGTTCCTTTGATCTATGTGTCTGTTTTTGTGCCAGTCATGCTGTCTTAGTTTTGTTGATTATTTTCCTTTGCTTTGCAGAAGGTTATTTTGAGATAGACCCAATAGTTAATTTTTCCTTTTGTTTCTTTTACCTCAGAGACCTATCTAGAAAAAGGTTGCTACAGCTAATATCAGAGAAATTGCTGCCTGTTTTCTTCTGGGATTTTCATGTTTTCAACTCTCACATTTAGGTCTTTAATCCATTTTGAATTTATCTTTGTGTATGGTGGAAGAAAGTGAACCAGTTTCATTTTTTGTTATTATCCAGTTTTCTCAACACCATTTGTTGAAAATACTGTCTTTTGTCCATTGGATACTAGTTTGTGCTTTACCAAGCATTATTTAACCATGTAACTGTGGAGTTATTTCTTTGTTTTCTATTCTTTTCCCTTGATCAACATATCTGTTTTTGTGCCAGAATCATACTGTTGGTATTTTGAAAAGTATTTCATTAAATGTGTACATTACTTTGAATATTATAGACATTTTACTAATATCCATTTTTTAAATCCGCAAGCATAGAATGTCTTTTCACTTATTTCTGTCATCTGCAATTTCTTTCATCAGTATTTTAGTTTTCATGGTACCAGGTCTTTCACCACTTTGGTTAGTTATATTCCTAAGTATGTTATGTTTGGTGCAATTGTAAATTGGATTGTTTTCTTAATTTCGTTCTGCTGCTTCAACATTGAGGTATAGAAATGCAACATTACTGTACATTGATATTGTATACTGTGACCTTACTGAACTCATTGATCAGTCTGGCAATTTATTGGTGGAGTCTTTTGGGTTTTCTTTTGTATGTGTGTGTGGGTAAAGCGATAGAAATTTATAAAGTTTATTAGGTGAACATACAGAAAAGGTTCTCAAGAGTGAGAGGGGTCCCAAAAGTATTGCTGATATGAAGTTTCTTCTTTAAAAATAAGAGCAAAAGGTATGTTTGTTTTTTTTAAGTTAACATATTTATTGATAACTGTTGGACTGCACAATTATTTTGAGTTCTGAACAAACTCACTCAGTGTGATTGTTTTTCTTTCCCAATTGATGAGAAGCCTCCATGTAGGACTTTGTATCCAGATTAATGAACTGGTTGTCTCCAATTAGCTGTGCCTGGTGAATGTTTCACATAATGACCAGGGGCTTAATAAGTTAATTAGCATAAAAATCTATGCCATTTTGACATAGTCATCAACCATTCCTATGCCCTATTTACTATTTTTATATATTCCCATGAAATATCCATAGAAAATCCACAGAGAATTCTCATTCTCTGCTTTTGCAGGCTTCCCAATGTACCCTCAACACACTGATTTTTTCTCTCAACTGGGCCTCAGCTTAGACTCTTGACTACATCTGGAATGCAAAGTCATCACCCCTTTCTACAAAGAAATCACTGCCTCTTCTTCCAGCCTAACTAAAAGACATACCCACATAAAACTTTCTCCCGTGGGAATGAAACTTTTCCCTCTACGATTTGTCTGCAGTATTGTGTTTATTTACAACGTACAATATTTTGTCTTCTACAATAGGCAGTGTATACATGGTTGCTTTTGATATTCTGTGTAATCTCCATAAATTCATTTTTAAAACTTGCAAACATTAGTATTCAATAAATGCTTTTGGAAAACTGATGTAAATGCCATTTTTGTATAAATGTGGAAATTGGGGTTAGGAGATTTAAGTAACAATATAAGATTACTTTCTAATAATAAATTGGTAGGAACAAAATTCAGGTTGCCTGGCAATCAATCCTTTCTACTATCTGGAATTGACTTCATTCATCTTGTATCCATTTTCTCACCTCCTGTGCATATTTAGATTCTGCTTCCTACTAAATTGTTTCTTGAAATCCTCACTTTCAGTAAAACTAAGGGGGTGAGTTTGTCAAGGATGTGCATAAAAAGTTAGATTTTAGGGATACCTGGGTGGCCCAGTCAGTTAAGTGTCTGCCTTTGGCTCAGGTCATGATCCCAGGGTCCTGGGATCAAGTCCTATATCAGGCTCCCTGGTCAGCTGGGAGCCTACTTCTCCCTCTGCCTGCTCCCCTTGCTTATGTTCTCTCTCTCTCTCTCTAACAAATAAAATCTTTAAAAAAAGTTAGATTTTATATTTGGGGCATTGTTCACTCTTGGTGAACTCCTATCAATGACTACTGGGGTCTTGTTTTCAGAATTGTCATGCAAATTGAAAATCTAGGTGATGGGGCACCTGGGTGGCTCAGTTGGTTAAGCATCTATCTTGGCTCAGGTCATGATCTCAGGGTCCTGGGACTGAGCCCTGCATCAAGCTCCCTGCTCAGTGGGGAGTCTGATTCTCCCTCTTTCTCTACTGCTCCACCTGCACCTGCTCTTTCTCTCTCTCTCTCTCTCAAATAAATAAATAAAATCTTAAAAAAAATCTAGGTGAAAAAATCACAAGTCTCTGCAGGAGAAAAATGAAATTATACAGAATAAGTTTAGTGTAGTATTATTAAATTTTTCAGAAAAATATAATTATTGTAAAATTTGACCAATCTAAGAGTCTTGACTTCATCCGGGGAATATTCCATTCATTCCTGTTAATAATATCCCTCTAAAGAGATAGTTACCTATGAAAACGAATAGAACAGGGTTCACATACCCTGAAATTTCTACACTGATAATTTTGGTAAACAATTTGAGAGGGTTATTTAAATAAATAAATAAATAAATAAATAAATAAATAAATAAATAAATTTAACTAACCTATAAAGTAGGGAAGGTAGATATTATTTCTTGTTTATATGTGAAGAAGCAAAGTGACTTGTCCAAGTTTAATGGCTAGTAACTGGTTGATCTGGAAGTTAGTTATTCCTGCTACTAGTCCATTTCCCCCCATCCATTATCCTGTATTCACTTAAGAAATAATTACTGTGGACACTGAAGTACTATTCTCCTCATCTGGATCTTTCTGATAGCCTGTTTGAAATACTTTTCAAATTATTTTTAATAGTTAGTGAATGTTAACCCACTCCCAGTCTGTTCTAAGTGCATTAATTCTATTAACTAATTCAACCTTCTCAACAATAGTATAAGATAAATCTGCTGCTTAAATTTAGTTTCCCACCAATCTCATTCTTTGTGTCAGTCCTGTGAGGTAGATTATTATTTTTTTTTCCATTTTAGGGATGAGTAAGGTAAGACATGGAAGCTAAAATAGCCTTTGACAACAGGCTGACTTCAGAACCCGCACTCTCATGTTAGTTTGCTAAGACCCCTACAGGTCGTGTGACCTTACATGGTTATCTTCTTTCTCTGGGTTTCCATTTTCTGATCAATAAGATGAAGAGGATAACAGTTCTTATGTTAAAAAATGACTGCGATAATTAAATATGTTTAATGTGCTTAGCAGAGTGACTAGTACAGGATTAGTTCTTTTAAAAATGATAGCTCTTATTTCACTGCCTTTTAAATCAGTGTCTTTGATTTAATCCATCCATTAATATTAAGCAGTAAAATTAGACATGAATTTAATTTTTTAATCAAAGATATGTCAACACTAGAACCTTAACCAGACATTGACAATAGCTCATGGCCATGGGGGTGAAGTCATAACAGAATTGAGTTATGTCTGATATGATGAGACCAGCTGGCCATACATAAAACTGACATAGAGTAAGCATAACAGAGTTACACCTAAAAACCCAAATGAGGCAATATAATATTGTAACCATCAACTGTTAAGTCTACTATAACTAAAGAGATATTTGAAATCATTGATTTTTTTAATAAGTAACACTTTCTTTTTGCAGGAATTTAGAAAGAACTGGTTTTAAAGAGAAGAAAATAAAAACCAAAAGGCTAACATTGCTCCAGTTATCTACTGTTATAGAACAAGCCGCATCAAAATTTTAAGATTTAAAGCAATAATTTATTATTATTTCTCACAGCCCAGCAGCTGATTCTACTCTGGGGCCCCTCATCAGTTGCAAATATATGGTAGATGGGTCTAGAGTCACCCGAAGACTACTTCACTCATATGTCTTGTTCCTGGTGGGATATCTGGAGGAATTGAGGAATCGTCAAGCATGTGTGTGTGTGTGTGTGTGTTTGCATGAATGAGTGTGCGGTCTCACATGTTTCTCTCTCTCTGTCTCTCTCCATACAGACTATTCCCATGGATAATTTAGACTTCCTCACAGCATGGTGGTCAGGGTAGTGGAAATATTCACATGGCATCTGGGTTACCCAGAGCAACCATTCTAAAGAAACAAAGTAAAAACTGTTAATCCCTTAAAGTTTGGGATGGCTAACTGACATATAATCAATTATCCCATATTCCATGATTGAAGTAGTCCCAGAGTCTGCCCAGATTCAAGAGGAGGGGAAATAGATGCCACCTTTCAGTTAAAGAAATATCAAAGTGTTTGTGGCCATTTTTAATTTTCCACAACCATCCATATGCTTTCAGCTATTTTAAGCATATACACTTTGCATCAATAAAATCATATTATTTGTTAAAGAATAGGATTACTGTATCTTCAGGTTTATTTTAGAGAAAGTTCTGTGTGCATTCGAGAAGAATGAGTATTCTGTTGTTTTAGGGTGGAATGTTCTGTATATATCTACAAAGTCCATCTGGTCCAATGTGTCATTTAAACCTCTTGTTTCTTTGTTGATATGTTAGATTATCTGTCCAGTGCTGAGAGTGGAGTGTTAAAATCTCCTACTATTATTATATTGTTGTCGATCTGATTCTTTCTTTTGGTTAACAGCTGGCTTATGTAGTTGCCTGTTCCCATGATAGGGGGATAGATATTTACAATTGTTAGATTTTCTTGTTGGATAGACCTTTTATTTTTTAAGATTTTATTTAATTACTTGACAGAAAGAGAGAGAGATCACAAGTGGGCAGAGAGAGAGGAGGAACCAGGCTCCCTGCTGAGCAGAGAGCCTGATGTGGGGCTTGATCTCAGGACCCTGAGATCATGACCTAAGCCGAAGGCAGAGGTTTAACCCACTGAGCCACGCAGGTGCCCCTGGATAGACCTTTTAAGAATGATATAGTGTCCCTCTGGATGTGTTAATACAGTCGTTGGCTTAAATTCTAGTTTGTCTGATATAAGAATTGCTACCCCAGCTTTCTTTTGAGGTCCATTGACATGAAAATGATTCTCCATCCCCTCACTTTCAGTCTGGAGGTGTCTTTAGGTTCAAAATGAGTCTCTTATAGACAGTATATGGATGGGTCCTGTCTTTGTATCCAATCTGCAACCCTGTGCCATTTCATGGGACCATTTAGGCTGTTCATATTGAGGATTATTAATGAAAGATATGTGTTCACTGCCATCCTACTGTCTGTACAGCCCCTGTTTCTATGGATTGTCTCTGTATATTTCTGGTCCATATTACTCTTGGGGTCTTTCTTCTTTTATAGAATCCCCCTTAGTATTTCTTGCAGGCACCACAGTGTTCATAGCAGCAATGTCCACAATAGCCAAACTGTGGAAGGAGCTGAGATGCCCTTTAACAGATGAATGGATAAAGAAGAAGTGGTACATATACAAAATGGAATATTATTCAACCATCGGAAATGATGTATACCCACCATTTGCATTGACATGGATGGAACTAGAGGGAATTATTTTAAGTTAAGTAAGTCAAACAGAGAAATATAATTATCATATGGTTTCACTCATATGTGGAACATAAGCAATAGCATGAAGGACCACAGGGGAAAGGAGGAAATCCAAAGGAAAAGAAATCAGAGAGGGAGATGAACCATAAGAAACTAGAGACCCCAAGAAACAATCCAGGGGTTTCAGAAGGGAGGAGGGATGGGGAAGGGGGTAACAGGGTGATGGGTATTGAGGAGAGCACACGCTGTGATGAACACTGGGTGTTATACTTAACTAATGAATCACTGAACACTGCATCAAGGGCTAATTATGTACTACACAGTGGCTAACTGAACATAATAAAAAGTTAAATAAAATCTTTCAAAAAATAAAAAAAGAATAAGATTACTTAACAGCACATTTTCAGGTTTTTTTGGCATTTTATAATTTTACAGTATGTCATTAATGGATATTTATAAACTATGTAAATATTCCTACTGTTGCACATGTCAATTTGTTTATCATTTCTCACTTTTATAATCAACAGCATGATGAGCATCCTTTTAGCTTAATTGTTGAGGAATTCTAAAGTAATTTCCATGAGAAATATCCCAAGAATCAGAATTACTGAATTTTAATATGTGCTGAGAAATGTTTAAATGTGAAATTAAAACATGAAGCCCAAAAGACATGTTTCTCCTATCTAAATCAAAGAATTTCTATAAACTCACCTCATTGCCACTGCAAAAGAAATTTTGTAGAACACCTTCACTGAGGATTTTGCAGAGATACTACATTTAACCTGTCCATATTCAGTGTTAAAGCTCAAATTCTTCCAATATTTTATGTTTAGACATTATTTATGCAATGGGTGCAATAATGGAATCACTGAGGAAGAAATCCTAGATATTTTAGGTAGAATTTACCATACTCCAGGCACTAAAATTCTGGACAATAACAAAAAAATTCTCTACAGAAGAATATGAGTTATCTATATATTGATATAGATCTAGAAACAATCAATCAATAATTCTTAACTAAATCTGAACATAAAAGTGAACAATGCCAGAGACAGCATGAAGAAAGCTACAATAACCCTAGCTATACAAATAATGAAGCTATACAATAATCCTAGCTCCTCACTGTATGCATATCTCCCCACCCAAAATGGTAGTAATATGAAAACATAACTCCAGTTTTAATTGAAGATGTTAGACAATTTACATTTGTTCAATAGGCTAAACTGTTTGGCCCTGTTTTGCTGTTATTTATGCTGTCCCCAACAAGTTTTAGGACTCTACCGCACTCCTTAATATTATTTGCTATACAGAAAAGTAATGATATTTTAAGAAATTTTGTGGAATCAGAATTAGTAGCTTTCTAGCTAGGTAAACAATAATAACTACTTTATTTGAATCTTGACAACAATTACAGTGGAAGACATACTGAATTGTGCCAAGTCTCTGGATTTCTTCATCCTTAATGCTAGACTTTCGACTGTTCTCAAACCTAATGTGGAGACTGGGTTGTATAAAAGAGCAAGACTCAGAGAATGATACAAATCTGAGGTAAATTTTTAAATTATTCACAAATAAGACAAGTATGTCATATTTCAAATACCTTAATATATGTTTTTCCCATGTAAAATTTAACTATAATTAATATAAATATATCTCTCAAGAAGTCTTATTTCTTAATTTTCAGACTGTTTTATGTCCCATATAATTTCCTTACAGTTTAAATAATCCAGAAAGGCCAAAACTGGATGTTAAACAATTTTCAAGTGTTTTGTAGATTGTCTTTCATACCCTATATTGCCCCTCTGTCTAAACTCAAACTATTTTAAAGTTTTGATCATTTTTTTCTGTAGAAATTTTTATTACTTTTGTACATTTGCCTAATTATTAATTTCCCAATTAGGGTTGGATAAAACTAAAAGTAACCACAGAAACCATTGTACAAGTGACTCCTTCGTTTTTTTAAGGATCACAATACTTAAGGCAATTGAACCTTCAAGGGAGAATGATTAATGGATAACTGCCAAGATTTCCATTGGCTGGGTTAATTTATGTTACTTAGAATCAAGTCAGTTCTCCAGTCATTCAAACATTGAAAGAAAGAAAGCAACATCCAAAGTGGTATATTTTTAACATGATGTTTGATTTCATGTTTACAATATGCTTCTGGCAAGATACACCATTGGAACACATAACAAAAATACAGAATAGACAATAGAAGAAACAAACTGAGGGTTACTGGGGGGTGGGAGGGTAGGGATAGGTTGGCTGAGTTATGAACATTGGGGAGGGTTTGTGCTATGGTGAATGCTGTGAAAGGTGTAAGCCTGATGATTCACAGACCTGTACCCCTGGGGCAAATAATACATTATATGTTAATAAAAAATAAAATTAAAAGAAAGAAAGAAAGAAAGAAAGAAAGAAAGAAAGAAAGAAAGAAAGAAAGAAAGAAAGAAAGAAAGAAGTTAATGCATTGAAAGTTCTAGTCTGACACTTCCAAAGCCATTCTGTTCATTCATTTACAGATTAAAGTGTTAGAAGGGGGGTGCCTGGGTGGCTCACTGGGTTAAAGCCTCTGCTTTCAGCTCAGGTCATGATCTCAGGGTCCTGGGATGGAGGCCCACATCGGGCTCTTTGCTCAGCAGAAAGCCTGCTTCCCCCTCTCTCTCTGCCTGCCTCTCTGCCTACTTGTAATATCTCTTTCTCTGTCAATAAAAATAAAATCTTAAATAAATAAAGTGTTAGAAGGAAAGAAACTGGTAAAAGATCCTAGTAGTAAAACAATATCCTATAACAATATACTATAACTAAAACAAGAGTAAAACAAATACTTTTTTGTTTGGTTTGTTTTTGTTTTTTAGATTTTTATTTATCTGACAGAGAGAGAGAGTGAGTGGTGAGAGAGCACAAACAGGGGAGAAGGAAAAGCAGACTCCACTGAGCAGGGAGCCCAATGTGGGCCTTGATCCCAGGACCCTGGGAACAGGACCTGAGCCAAAGTCGGACACTTAACCAACTGAGCCAACCAGGTGCCCCATAAAACAAATACTTATAAACATAAATCAACATTGTATTAGCAGCTGGTAAAGAAGATAGATCTTTCTTTCCTATTTTGTCCATTAAGGTATTCTAGCTTGAAATAGATGTTGAATCTCTAATGATATAGAATTGGAGACCAGACTTCAAACATTTTATTAAACTTAAAATCCATATGTGCTTTTTCAAAACTACTTGGGAATAAAATTTTTGATACTTAACAATTCGTACATATTTAAAAAACAGAATTTTAACTAACTTTGACTTCTGTATATTGTTTTTCCCTTTGGAGAAGTGGGTAATATTAGGTTCTTATATTTTTGTATTTTTATTTTATTTTAGAGAGAGAGAAAGTGTGCTTGTTAGAGGAGAGAGGGGCAGAGGGGGAGGGCTAGAGAGAATCTTAAGCAGGCTCTACACCTAACCCTGAGCCCCATTCAGTGCTCAGTCTCATGAACCTGAGATCATGACCTGAGGTGAAATTGAATTGGGTGCTAAACCAACTAAGCCACCCAGGTGTCTCTATACATTTATATTTTAAAGTGATGTGTATTTTGTAACCCTAAGTCTTTTACAATTAGAGGAAATTATAATGAGAAGTGATAAGACAATGCAATATGCCAAACCAACTTCCCAATAAAGATGAATATATTTTGGAAATTGAATCACTTTTGGAGGTCATCTATTCCAACTCTTTCATTTTGCCAATTTGAAAACTGAGGTCCCAAACAAACAAGAGCAAAGAAAGGGATTTTCAAAATCACACACATAGTTATTGACAAAACAAGATCAAGAGCCTTGCTCCCTGATTCTTCATCTAGAATTCTTGCAGTGTTATGTGCTTCTGCTGTATAGCCTTAGCCACTCAGATGTATGTAATGTTGGCAATTTAGCGTATCTCAAATTACAAAATGCCTGTCAGTAAGAATTTTTATCTAAAAGGCACAACATTTACTAGATATTCTGAATAAATATGAACTTAGATTTCAAAAGAGTGTGTTTGTGTATAAGGATCAAATGCAAATATAGAAGTCTTCCTATAACCCAAGGGAAGAAAATACAAAGCTATCCATTCAAAAATAGGCAATGGAGTATTTTGAGGAAAACATATCTGATGTAAAATAAGTCAGAAGTCAACAGTTATATTTCAAGCAATTAGATATTAAATGTCTTTTAAAAATCTGCTGAGGACTGAGATATAAAAAACTCTATTTTTCTGGAGGGAAAACTTCCCCCATTGAAGACAGGAGAAAATTGGTAATTAAGGAGGGAATTTGTGCTGTGGCATATAGAATACGTTCCGCTAAATTCTCTGCATTGTTTGCTCTGCCTCCAGCCTAATAAATGAATTATTGTACAATCAAGGCCAATTTCTCATACTGATAGTATTCCCACAGCCTCCACCCACACATAGTACCTTTGTTCTAAGGCCATGTTATTGTTTTAATGGAATAAATGGTGTTATCACACAAAGAAACGTGAAGTGACATATGCATCAGTGTTATCTATGAATTATTACACTGAAACTTCTCTAGTTATGACAAAGTTGGAAAAATATTTGTGGATCATTTGCTACACATCTCACAATAGTAGAAAACTCTGTCAATGTATTGTTAAAAATTGATGCTGGTATTACAAGAGGGCCCTGAGTGGCTTTCAGTATGAAAGCTAATACATTTTATATTAGCATTTCTGCTTAGAAAATCTCTAACTAGCCTGACAAAGGGGTTAATAAATTTGAGTGAGAAAACAAATTTGTTATTTTTTTCATATGCAGTCTCATGATTACACTCTTTAATATTTATTACTAGAGTCAATAAAATTTTTTGAAATTGCTTGATTGCATCATGACCTAGAAAGAAACTCTCACAAATGCTTTGACAATGCGAATGCTGAATGCCTTGAGCAATTAAATTATCAAGTTTCTGGGTATATATTTTGATGAATATCTTACATTCATAATCCAGAAAGTCTACCTTGATCTCTCTTTCAAGCTATAACATAGATTTCTCCTTTTAAATACATAATTAAGATCTATAGTCCCTGGAGGATACAATTTTGAAATAAATAGTTGAATTAAAAAATAAAACACATGACTTTTCACATAAAGAACCCATTATTTCCATATAATTTGCATTAGGTCTTAAAGAATAGGTATGAAATTTAAAAAGGACTGATGACATAAATATTAAGCACATTCTATATGCCAGGTAGTAATATTATACTTATTAATAAGCTTTAATATGATTTCCTTTGAGTTAGATATTACAGTTACTTTTTTAGATAAACTAAAACAACAGTTTGAGTAACTTGTCTAAACTAAAATAGTTTTTACATCAGTAGAATATTGTTTATATTTCAAAAAACATCATCATTATTCATCACTCTAGACTGGGGCAGGAATTCTGAATACTTGGCCCAGGGTCTACTTTTCTAAAAGAAACTGAGTCCTCCACATAATTTATTATGCCTTTACCAGTTAATACCAATATAAGGATTAAGGAGTCCACTTACTGTGATGAGCATTGGGTGATGCACGGAAGTGTTGGATTACTATATTGTACACCTAAAACTAATAAACCACTGTTATGTTAACTAGAATTGAAATACAAAAAAAATAAAAATAAAAATAAATAAAGTGCATGTAGCCTAGGCCCTCTATTTTCTATCATCCTTAGGTGTTATGAACTTTCTTATTACCTGAAACCCAAACTTTTCATTGTACTTTGAATAACTATGCATACTAAGAAACCCCCCAATATCTTTAATCTCATAGCTAAAAGTTCTCTCCACTTCCATACTCTCTTTGAATGAGTCACAATTGAGAACATCAATTGAGTTGTGGCTGTTCAATCAAGTTCTTGTGTAATTAAGTTTTGCAGATTTTTGGATCTTTCATCTATGTTTCCCGTTACCTCTGCAGATAGTTCAGAGATTTTTGCTAAGCCCTAGATTTAAAAGAAACCCTGCTGGCATGGTCTGAATGTTTGTGTCCCTCAAAATTCATTTGCTGAAATTCTAACTTCCAAAGGTGATGGGTGATGGTATTACTTGGTGGGGACTTCGGGAGATGATTAGGCAATGGGATCAATGCTCTTATAAAACAGATCTCACAGGGGAACCTGGGTGGCTTAGTCCTTATGCATCTGCCTTTGGCTCAGGTCATGATTCCGGGGTCCTGGGATTGAGCTCCACATTGGACTCCCTGCTTAGCTTCTTTCTCTCCCACTCCCCCTGCTTGTGTTCCCTCTCTCTCAAATAAATAAATACAATCTTAAAAAAATAAATAAATAAAACAGATCTCACAGAACTCCCTAGCCACTTCCAACATGTGAGTATACAATGAGAAGTCTAAAACCCGAAAGAGGGCCTTCACCAGAATCAGACCTTTCTGGCACCTTTTTCTTGACCTTTTAGCTTTCCTCAAGAGAAAGATAAATTTCTGTTGTTTATCAGCTACCCAGTCTGTGGTATTTTGTTACAGCAGCTTGAGCAGACTAAGACATGCCACGTTCTCCTCACATCCTGTGATTGCCCTTCATTGATTCCTGCTACCACAATTCATCATATATTGGCACGTGACTTATTCTCTCTTTAAACTCCAAACACTGCTACATTACTATGCAACTTCTATGAGCAGCTGAACATTCCAACAATCACTCTGTCCAGTAAAGTCCTTAGCCTGTTCATAACCACTTCTCTATTCCACTTATATTGGCTACTTCGGCACTAACACCCACGACTCTGTCAACACATTAAATCAGTCCAATTCCAAAATCATTCATTTAGTTTTCTTCCTCCAAACCAACCTTCAGCTGCTTTCAGTTTGCTCATTTTACTGTCACCTCTTTTCAACTTTTAAAAATATGCAATCCATTTCTCTACTTTTTTCTGTTCCTTTAATGTTATTTTAATTATCTTATTTTTAATTTTCTCATAATCCAGCTTAAATTGTTAACTCACAAAGATCCTTTGCTGGCCTAAATTTTACCAAATATTGATGGAAAAATCCCAATATTGAATGAATCTAATTTTGAAATTCTTCACACTGAGCCCTCAGCAAACTAGCCATTCTGAAATGACATACCAAAACAAATTGTTTCCACCATAAATTCATGAAAAACAAACAATAGAGGTGGCATTAGAAATACTAAGCAGACTTACCATCTCTCTAATCATTCTTTAACTCTCTACAGATCAAATCAAATCTTTTCTTTCATTCTGAAACTGCTAAATCGTCCCA
Source organism: Ailurus styani (assembly GCA_002007465.1). NCBI lineage: Eukaryota > Metazoa > Chordata > Mammalia > Carnivora > Ailuridae > Ailurus > Ailurus styani. Next base: position 1,037,427 of record LNAC01000375.1, on the reverse strand, counting down.
TTATTCCCAGAAGGTTACTTTGTTTTCTGATTCATAGACAAGAACAGTTATCAGGTGAGAACTCCCTTATGATATAATTACTCAACACAAGGTACTACCTGCATCTAGTGGTGAGTTTATCTAAAACATCATACCGAAAAGCAAAACTTGGGCAGCATCAGTATCTTTGTGCAGGGGTTAGGAGGAAGATGCTATCAAGTGTTGAGGGCTTTAGAATAATGGACCCTCCAACCAACACTCATACCTGAAAGGAAAAGATTCCCATGAGTGAGAACACAAGGAACTGAGTTTGTAAATGATTTCAAGTACTGGGAAAAGGAGTTACAGGCTTCGAATTGTGGGTAAGTGCAAAAACAAAAAGCTTGCAGAGTCAGCAAGTAATTAAATAGGGGTGTGGTGGTCAGAACTCTTAAAGATCTCAGGAATATCTATTTAATACTCATTTTCAAAAGAGCAGAAAACTACCCTGCATGCAACATTCAAATTTAGCAAGCCAGGAAACCTGGGATGAAAGAAAATTAATTTAGAGGTGGGGGGGTAGAAAGAAAGCAGACAGTAGAAGTACAGTTATAAAAATTTGAGAGTGTGTTCTTGAAAGGCTGTACCTATAAAGCTTTAGAAAGATCTGGAAGTGAGAAACCAAACAGAAAACAACAAAACATTCTGAATGAGAATAAAGCTAATAGCTCTTGAAATGGCTACATAGAAGGGTTACATTTTGAGTGGATCATGGATGGTGACAAAAGATGAGGAAACATTGAAATCAAGAAACTTTGGAAAATACCTTGGCTTTACCATCTCCTTCACAGGAACTAATAGTATTCAAATAAGGAGAACAAAAAGGATTTATTCAGAATTACCCTGAGAAAAAATAAAACTGAATCAAATTTTCTTCAAGATAAAATAGAAACAGGAGCACTGGGGTGGCTCAGTCGTTAAGCGTCTGCCTTTGGCTCAGGTCATGATCCCAGGGTCCTGGGATGGAGCCCTGCATCGGGGTCCCTCCTCAGCGGGAAGCCTGCTTCTCCCTCTTCCACTCCCCCTGTTTGTGTTCCTTCTCTTACTGTGTCTCTCTCTGTCAAATAAATAAATAAAATCTTTAAAAAAAATAGAAACAGAAAAATAGGGACTACAAATCTTATTAAATGATTACCTAATATTTTTAAATAAAGTAAAATAAATTTGAAAAGCTGTATCGGCCTCAAAAGAATGAAAAATCAAAAATAGGATTGCTTGGAAATGAGGTGTTTAGATAATAATAAATTAAAAAAATGAAAACTGACAAAAATCAGGAATTATAAAAATTTAAAAACCATTTTGGAAATGAAGGGTAAATTAGGGGGAAAAATAAGAACAAAATAGACACCAGAAAAAAACTCAGTAAATAAACTAGAGAATGGAAAGGAAAAATTATCTTATTAAAATTTAAAAGGAAATAATTAGAAAGGAAGTGATAAATGCTGAGAATAACTAAAGATGCAACATACATATTTGGGATCCTTGAAAAGTAAAACCGACTCAAGAGTTTATTAAGTATTTCTTGAATTATTTGATAGAATGGAAGTTTTTAATTTAGCTGCTGGTCTCTTCACACATGGACTGATCCCACGTTAATGAAAACTGGTTTATTCTGAAGCATAGCATTTCTTAGAATATGTACCTACTCTAAGTGATTTTTTTCTCAATGTTTTAGTAGTTATTATTTCTATGGAGATTGCAATAACATTTGGTTATGCCTAAATGTATAAGAACCAAATTCTCCAGGAGAATGAGATTGGCTTTCTCCAAAATAGACAATTAAAATCTTAGATCATATGTTTAATTTTGAACTATCTGTTGTCTTATACTTTCATGTTCTCATTCAAACAGTTGCACTTTTTAAAGGCATTTGGTCATTTCACATGGTTAGGGAAAAATCATCTCTATGCTTGCTTTTTAATTAGTTTGTTCAATTTGCTGAGCCTGCTTTTCTCTCTGTTTTCTAATTATGACAGATTCTGAAGCAGATGCAGAAGAAGCATGACCTACTTGAAAAATCAGCAGTCAGGCCTGTAAGCTTTGTGGAGTAGTATCAACACTAAGGAACCATCAATCCAAGTGAATTCCAATATGCAATTGAAGTCATCAGTATGGATTGGTGTCAAACTTTCAAGCATTTACCTTATTTATTAAATGACCTAATACTTCTAAATGATAATGGTGAGAGGGTGGAGTAGGAAGATAAGGACAGACTCCAATACTAAGGTCCTTAGGGCTTCTATCTGAATTTCAGAATTGCTGTCAAATAAATATTTATTAGTGTCCTTTCTCTTATATGTAGACAATAACTATAAATATAGAAGACTGAATAAAAATTAAGTGCTAAACTGGAATTAGATATTGAAACCAAGTACCAATATTCTCTTTAGTAAATATCACCTGGGATATTATTCTGTGCATAGAATATATTTTTTGTGCTTATTAATTAAAAATTTTTAAATGATCACTAAAATTGTATCTCCTGACTGACAGAATATCAAATGTATGTTCTCAGGTCCTTGTGCTAGATGCAAATCAAACATGAGAATGCAATCTGAAATTCCTATGAATGCATCATTTTGGAAAATGAGCTCTACAAATTCCATGTTTTATGCAACCCCCCAAAACAAAACAAAAATAAAAACAAGTGCTTACTAAGCTAAATGATGCTGAAACAGTTTATCAGCTGAATGATGTCAGTCAGCAATTAAGAACAGTCAAGCTTTGCAGAAATCAGCCAGATATTTAAAGGAGAAGTACTTTACAAATATTATAAGGAAAGGAAAATGTCTATGACTCATCTATATTTTTTTAGGATAGAAAAATAAGAATAAGAAAATAAAATTTTAAAAATAAAAACACAGGGGTAACTGGGTGGCTCAGTTGGTTAAGTGTCTGACTTTTGATTTCAGTTCAGGTCATGATCTCAGGGTTGTGAGGCTAAACGCCAAGTGGGGCTCAGTACTGGGCATGGAGCATGCTTAAGATTCTCTCTCTCCCTCTTCCTCATCCCCTCCCCCACTCTCTTTTTCTCTCCCTCAATAAAAAAAAAAGACCACATTTTAAAATTCCTAACAGTAAAATAGTATTATGCATCATTAACTCTTGTATTTTTAAACTTTAGACTAATAATAACATAATTAGGACTTTGATATAATTCTAGTTCCAACATATCCATTTACAATTTGTTTCTAAACCTCAGTTTCTTCATATATAAGTGGATTTCTATAAAGAATAAAATTAAGTAACCAATGTAAAATGACAGGCAAAACAAAGAGCACATTGTAGCTACATATAATAGGTGCTCAGTAAATACTGGTTTGTTTTGTGTTTGTGTATGTTTCTGTTATAATCCTTTTTTTTTCTAAGTATGAGGAAAATAAAAATCATGGCTACACAACCATTCAACAATGATTATTTTCACAGTTAGCACTGTTTCTTCTATCTCTATTTTTAGATTAGGTCATTACATAAATGACTTACCATTCTTTTTAGATTACTCAGTTAATAAAATAATGTCCATTGAAACCATAAAACACCAAAGGAACACAAACAAGGTAACAGTAAGAATTTATATTAGTTATGTTAATAGAAGTCTCTGTAGCAGATAACTTCCAAAATAAAAGTTGAATGCAATGTAAGTTTATTTCTTTTTCTCTATTTCAACTTTGTTGGTGATAAGGCCACTATGCCTCAGAGTCCTCTGGGGACTCAGTGACTCAGGAGAATGAGACTGCGTGTTTTATGTTTGACTACCAAGATTTACCTAAGCGTGACACTCAATTCAGCAAGGAATGGGAACTACTATGAGAGTTGGGATGAGGTACTGTGGCAGATTTCTTAGAACTGGCATGGAAGAAGCATGCATCACTTCTCTTCATAATTCACTGGCTGCCCAAGGCTTAGTTATTTGGCCATAACTAAGCTCAAGGGAGACTGGAGCAAAAGGGAAAATTTTCGGGCGCCTGGGTGGCTCAGTGAGTTAAAGCCGCTGCCTTCGGCTCAGGTCATGATCCCAGGGTCCTGGGATCGAGGCCCACATCGGGCCCTCTGCTCAGCAGGGAGCCTGCTTCCTCCTCTCTCCTCTCTCTCTGCCTGCCTCTCTGCCTACTTGTAATCTCTCTCTCTGTGTCAAATGAATAAATAAAATCTTTAAAAAAAAAAAAAAAGGGGAAAATTTTCCTAACATACTAATTAATTTGTGCCTAATAAATAGTAATAATTGGATACATACATATTAAAAATAGTCTATTTATTTATTTATTTATTTATTTTTGAGAGAGAGAGCGAGCAAGCAGGGGAGGGGCACAGAGAGAATCTCAAGCAGGCTCCACCCGCAGCATGGAACCGATGTGGGGCTGGATCTCAAGACCCTGGATAATAACCTGAACCCCTGAGATCATGACCTGGGCCAAAATCAAAAGTCGGAGCCTTAACCGACTAAGCCACCAAGGTTCCCCTAAAACAGCCTTTTTTATATGGTTATGCATGTGATATAATTACTAGAGTCTTATATATGTGATAGAAAAAGCATTTTAGAAATGCATACGGAACTGCTGTTGTTTAATTATTGTTTGGTATATTTGAAATCTACCAAGAGTGCAGATTTTAAAAGTTCTCATGGCCAAAGGGGGAAAAATTGTAACTACCTGAGGTGATGGACGTTAACTAAACTTACTGTGGTAATCATTTGACAATATAGACATATATAAAATCATTATGTCATACACCTAAAACTAATCAGTGTTATATGTCAATTATATGTCAGTAAAGTTGGGGGGAAAACCAACACCACAATCCAACATAAATAGTAGAAGAATTTAAATAAATTGAATGTTAAAAATACAAAAAAATATTCAACTTCTCTAAGAGACAATAGGAATTCTACTATTGATATGGTGTTAGAGAACATTCTTGGTGGCTCATGAAACTGAGAGTGTGTTAAGTTTTAAACATAAAATCAAAATAAAATTTTACAATAAAAACGATGCATATTTTCACAAAATGAGGAGTCTTTGTCAATGCACATTAATCACAGCAAGTATGCAGTGTTGGATCTAAAAGCAAGATATTTTTTGACAGATACATATTCTGGACTGCACATATGTATATAACAGGTGGGGAAGCAAATTAATAACCTCTAAAATCTGTGCTAGAGATAAATGCAATACCTTTTATCATCAATGATACTTATTGGGGTGGGTGAGAGGGAATAAAAATATTAGACCCCAAATAGCACTTTCTCAAGTCTTAGATGTCTTAATTCAACCCTAAGCACGTTTTCAAGATTTCTAGATTTGAAATACTTTGGTAAGAAATAAAAGGAATACTTTAAAGGTAATTAGGAAAAAAATTACCCTATTTTGGAAAATAAAATCTATCTTCACCGACTTTATCTGATATAATTACACATTTCACACATCCACTTAAAATTTGCTGTGAACTAAGGTGATAAGATTATTTCTCTGGATATAATAATTTGACTCCAAAAAGAATTTCTTTTAACATAGAAAACTAAATTAATGTTTTCAATGAGCAAATATTCTCCATTAAGTCTAGTATTAATAAAATTCATTTGAGATCTTCTATTATGTTAGAACTCCCACAACGTAAGGTAAGAAAAAAATAAGGCAAACCAATAAAGAGGCATAACATGATTTAAGGCTTAAAAAGAATTAAGGAAAATGGCAGGAATTATGTAAAATAGAGGGAAAATATGAGGTTATTTTAGTAAATGCCTTTAGATTCTTTAAGGAATATAAAAGGAAATAATACTATATCTATTAATTTCCATAAATTTATTACTAAATTATTTTCTTTCATTTTTCCTAAGTGCCTGAGTGGCTGATAGACTTCAAATTTGAATTTCTAGGGCAATAGGTTTTATTTGTCTTTTGGCCATTGAAGTCAATGAAGCCCACTACTGCCAGAAGTTAGTTCTTATCATAAATAACTAGAACAATATGAAATTGTTTAGCTAGGTTAAAATTAAGAAGCTGCACTTTAAAAATGTGAAGTTTATTCAATCAATGAATATATCAGTAACAGTATGTTTTTCTGAATATAATTTTAAATGGCATTACAGAATCTATTAATAAAATACCTTATACTTTTAGACAATAAATATCTTACAAATCCTTCAATGAATGCTTCTCAATGAAGGGCAGTAGGTTAAATTAGTATGTTGGATTTCAGAAAAGTTTATAGCTTAATTTTCTTAATTTTGCTAAGGTGGTTTGTGATATTTACAGTCAAGTTTTGTCAAGTAAAAGTTTATGCTGATCAATATGGGTGATTAAATCAAATTTTAATGCATAGTTAAATGTCTTGACAATGTGATACTGCTATTATTATTTCACCTGGGTTCCAAAAGCATGCTTTTCACAGACCTCCATGTAGTCATCGATATTTTTTTTTAGTATTAATGTGGTCTCAGTCCAAGTTTGGGAAATTCATCAACATGCATTCTTGGTCCAAATCACCTGATACCAAGTGTTACTTTGTTTCATAAACAGCCTGAGCCTCACTCTGCATCCTTCTAGTAGAATCTTTTAATGATTCCAAATCCCCAATCTTTAACATTAGATAATTATCTATGTATGCTTAATAAATGTCTGTCTGTCTCTATCTATAGTTGGTTATTTGAAGAGAGAAAAAAAATGAACAAACCTTTAGCTGAACTAACCAAGAAAAAAAGAGTAACCTTAAATAATTAAAATCAGGACTAAAAGAGGGAATGTTATTAATGATGTTATAGAAATAAAATGTATATAAATATATATATGTATATATATGTATATATATATGTATATATATATGTATATATATGTATATATATATGTATATATACTGTTTTGATTCAGTTATCAAGAGTCAGTTCTTGTGGCTTGGTGCTGCAAAAAATTTAAAAGGTACTGTATCCTGGTCAGCAGGATGAAGATACAATGTTTCATATTTTTAGAGGGGCAGCAAGTGCCAACTCTAGTTGGCTCAGGTTTGTTCAAGTTCCCAAACCCTAAATTTAGATTTGAGGAACAGATTAACAACACATTTAGAGAAATTCTCAGATTTACTAAGTCAGAGTTTCTGGGAATTAGGACCTAAGTACTGTAATCTAAACTTTAGATCCAGGTATTCCTTACGCAGTCAGAACAGATAATATAGCCTAGCATCAGGGGGTGACGGGGAATGTCTTTGAATGAGTGCTTAAGTGTAAGGTGAGTGATAACAACAGTTTTAATTCTGAGTTTCAGTTTCCAGACTTTGATAATGTAAATCACTAATGACCTGCACAATTAAACATAGCTATCATCTACCTATTGGAAATTTGAGCACTAAATGCATACAAACAGAAGCAATTTATATATTAAATATGCTTCATTTTGAGGCTATATATGTGATTCATGAAGTTTTAAATTTAAAATTTAAAATTAGAAATTAAACTACATATGTTGAAAAGAAATCTCTAATTCTACAGGCAGAGAAAGAGAGAGAATAAAGGGAAGGGAGAGGAGAGGAGAAAGGGAGGAGAAAATGAATGGTAATAGAGAACATACACACTTCCTCCTCAGTGTCACTCTTTTGCTCACATGGGTCTTCATGCAATGCAGATGCTATTATGATCTATTTTTTTTCTGTATTTTGATGTTTATATTTTAGTAGCCTAATACAAATTCCTTCCCTCCCCCCCAAAAAAAAACTTTATCAAGGTATTGCTTTTATTTGCATATTTTTCAATACAGTTACATACATATGTCAAATTTAAGTATTTTTCTGTAGCATATAGATATGTAATTATGACTATTTGTACCTCTCCGAATAAAAAAAAATAAGTGAGCATTAAATAATAAGATCATATAAGGACTCCCATGAGAATTTATGGCCATAATCACAATGCTTTTTATTCTTAAAATTTTCAAATACATCAGATAATTCATATGGGCCTTTAGTTTCACATGCTGAGAAATCAACTTTTTAGTATTTTAAAGTAGGATATTTTTTGGCATTTTTGTGAGTGAAAAAAGTTGAGAGAAAGAGACGAACTGAAGCTATTGTATATAGATGTTAATCTCATGGTACAGTCCCCCAATGTAACTATTCCAGATTTAAAAAATCTGTTCTCACATACAAACAGAAGACCCCTCATATTGAGAATTGTAACTATTGTGAAACTCTGTAATGGAAGTCTAGTCTATTATTTCATTACTATGAAGAAAAAGAATTCAAGAATATTTGATTTATGGAGATGTTAATTTTAAAATATCACCCCCAAAACTGTACTGTCTTCCTTCCACCCTGTATTCTTTTCCTATTCCTCTTCCCCTTTTTGAATCTGTGTTCATAATGCCCCACTCCCAGATAAAAGTAACCATAATATGTGGTAGGCAAAAGCTTCCTTGTAAAGTATCTATTTGTTGAATAGTGGCAAAATGTTAATGAGATTTATTGTTGTTGTTGGAAGGGGCTCATATGTAAAATTACAGGACTCTCTAGAATTGTCAAAATTTGCTGGAAATTTGATCACATTTTATTATTTACTTTCAGTGACAAATTTTAAACATTTATAATTTGTATTATGCCCTTCTTCCATGGTTTGTAATTTGGTAAGTGATATTCCAGACATCACAGTAATTTTTCACTAAAATAAAATGCTAACTGGGAAAATGATGAATATTACACCTCAAAGCCAAGCCAGGGTTCTGGCATTATGGCTTCAATAACCAATATATGTGATTTCCATGAGATTGATAAGTTTGATTTGGGTTTAGAATGCCCTTTGCCTGATTATGACCTTAAATTGTTTGAAAAAGGAAGATATTTTGGATATAAACAAAATTTATTGCTTATGAAGGTTAATAATTAACACTTAAAATAATTATGTTTTCTAGGTTTTCCAAGAGCTAATTTATAATATCTTTGAATTATTTCAACAATTTTCCCTATTAATTATATCTTAGTATTCTGATAAAATAATCTAATTCAATACAACTTGATTCTTTATCATAATGGATAGACCTCATATTTATTTAATAATATGTAAATTATCATGTATCCATTATTAAAATATTGTAGTCTTGAGATAGCATAAAATATTATTGCCCTGTCCTTTTGAGATCAATAATGGATCATCATTAAATTTTATATCAAATAAATAAGATGTCATTTCATGAATTAATGAAAACACCATAAATACATGAACGTTGCTTAGTTACTTATTAAGAACCCAATGAAGTATAATGGTTACATAGTAAAAAAAATATTGAATCAAGTAAAATATTTTTTCCAAAATATTTATCTTAATTCATGCCATATTAATGACTAATTCGTAAGGAAATAATTATTTTACATATCCTTTATGAAAAAGTCTGGCAATTTGAAATTTATTTATATTAGCTTTCAATTAAAAGCTAGATTTGAAGGTATATACTTAAATAAGAAACAAAGAAAGAAGTTTGAGTTCATGAATGTTTTTTCTCAAAGTATTAGACATATACTTCCTTACATTTTCCTATTTGGGAAGTCATCTTTTTTCTTTTATGCAACCTTCAACAACAGGACCAAATCATGCAAGATTTTTAGCCCTTGGTCTCACATATGCAGATCCTCTGCCACTCTGGACCTTGAGCTATGTGGAAATGAGGTGTGTGAGATAATAGCAACTAAATATGATGAGCATACAGCCAAAACAAAGCTGGCTTGGGCTATATTTCTTGCTGGAATTCTAGGAACTCACCAACATCATAGAGTTTCGGCATTGCAGAAATGGAAGCAGGGCACATATAGGCAAAGATAAATTTCACTATGATGGTACCTCACCTTTCCTCAAGTCCCATGTTGTATGTAAGAGATCGAGAAGTTCTTGGGAAGAAAGTAAACATAGCTGAGATATGGGAAAGAGAGCAGACCTTCAAAGGATGGTGTAATTTAGTGAAAATAACTTGAATTAGAATCTGTTGAGTGCATTATTTAGCCAAGGACCATATAGAGGATGAAGCTAAGAATTTGGTATTTTCAGAACCAGGGAGAAGTGGAGGGGACAGATTGGAAGATATGGGCCCTGACTATATCCAGAGAACATAAATGAGCTGTAAACAGCTTTCATTAGAAGATGCAATGATAGAAAGCACTGACATGAGTCTAAGAAAAAGTAATTACTTCATAGTGGACTGAGCAATGAGCAGGCAACAGAAAAGCACTGCACAAATGATTAATCACTCTTTCGACCATGAGGATATACACTTTCTTTTGTCCCTAGATGCTAACGTGGTATGCCTTAGATCCTTGGGATGTCTACGGATCTTGGGATTATTGTCTTTTAGCAGAAAATGGAAAATTTTCAGCCAGTATCTTTTTGAGCATTTCTTCTTTCCCATTCTATATCCCTATTTAAATTTTATTAGATATATGTTCAACGATCTCATGCTAGTCTTCATAATATTTAACCTTCTTTCATATTTTCCATTTTTCTTCCTAGACTGCATTCTATGTAACTTACTTTATCTTACAGTTTATTTATCTTAAAGTTTATTACTTTATCTTACAGTTTATTATATTTATAATAGACAGTATATTTCTTTAGCTGTATTTAATCTGCTAGCTAATTCACCATTGGGCTTTAAATTTGAACTGCATCATTATATTTTTATATCATTTTGCTTTATTTCAAATATTCTTGTCTGAAGCTCACAATTTTAATCTTATCTTTTTTTTTAACATCTTAATTTTGTTTTTCACTGTTCCAAGATTCATTGTTTAATTTTATCTTCTAAGGCATCAAATACACTAAACACATTTATTTTACAATTTTGTCTGACAATTTCAGTATCTGTAGTTACTTTGAATCTGTTTCTGCTATTTTAGTGAATTACTTCTCTAAAAAATTTAGGATATAAAATTTACTTAGGTTTGTCCATAAATACAGTAGTAAGTGAAATCTTCATGATATTGTCCTTTCTTTGGTTGTACTATGTTTGTGACTTCTTTTGCTATCAAGATCTATTTCTTTTTCCTTAGATCTTACTCATTTTGACCTTTCCTTTATTTTGGTGACTTTTTTCCTTTACTTAACTCTTACTCCTTCTACCGCCTTATTTGTCATGTTTTCTGTCTCTTCATTAGAACCATCACCCCCTTTTCATTTATCTGTACCTGTGATTTAAGAACAAGTTACAAAATGCTCAAAATGAGTCAAGTAAATTACTTACAGGCCTCTGGTTGTTAGAAGGGTACATAATTCAGTGAGACCAAATGAATAAAGCCATAGGTGTCTTTCTGGCAGTCATTATAATCTATCACCTACTTTTCCCATATACTGAAATAAATAACTCATCTTGGTATTCTAGGTTTTTCTGTCAAAAAGAAATTGGTAACTGATATTTATGGAATTAAAAGTTCTAACAATAGATCAATAAGGATTATCAGAAAGCAAATCTTTATGTGTTTTTATATATCCATATCTTACCTAATATTGATAACAGACAAAAATGCTAAGTGACAATGACTTAAAATTTATGGAAATATTAATGATATATCATATTCTTATATAACTCTTTCCTTTATAAAGCTGCAAAGGGAGATCTTTCAGAATTTTAGTGAAAGAGAGCTTTTCTCCTAAAGAACTGGCATTCACCATCTTTCCCAACAGTGAGAACTAGATCACTTCTTATGTTTTCCTTTGTGCCTTGTTCTCTCTGAACTCTGATACACACCTGAAGCTTATGCATAAAAAAGGCATCAGATGCATGTTTGATGAACTTGTTATCTTCTTCTTTGACTATGATTTTCTATTTTTGTTTTACCATTTTCTATGACCTTTATGGCAAGCCATCAACACTGAAAGTTTTGCATGAAATGAGAATATAGTGATCTTTTTTGCATAGTTTCAATTTTTGTTTTGTTTTTGTTATTTTATTTATTCAGTGATTGAAGATTGATTGTTTATGCACCACACTCAGTGCTCCATGCAATACATGCCCTCCTTAATACCCACCACCAGGCTCACCCATCCCCCCTCCGTCCTCCCCTCCATAACCCTCAGTTTGTTTCTCAGAGTCCACAGTCTCTCATGGTTCGTCACCCTTTCTGATTTACCCCCGTTCACTTTTCCTTTCCTTCCCCTAGAGTCCTCTATTTTATTCCTTATGTTCCACAAGTAAGTGAAACCATACGATAATTGACTTTCTCTGCTTGACTTATTTCACTCAGCATAATCTCCTCCAGACCAGTCCATGTTGATAGAAAAGTTGGGTATTCATCCTTTCTGATGGCTGAGTAATATTCCATTGTATGTATGGACCACATCTTCTTTACCAATTTGTCTGTTGAAGGGTGTCTTGGCTCTTTCCACAGTTTGGCGATTGTGGACATTGCTGCTATGAACATTGGGGTACATATGGCCCTTCTTTTCACTACATCTGTATCTTTGGGGTAAATACCCAGTAATGCAATTGAAGAGTCATAGGGTAGATCTATTTTTAATTTTCTGAGGAATCTCCACACTGTTTTCCAAAGTGGCTGCACCATCTTGCATTCCCACCAACAATGAAAGAGGGTTCCCCTTTCTCACATCCTCTCCAACACTTGTTGTTTCCTGTCTTATTGATTTTGGCCATTCTAACTGGTGTAAGATGGTATCTCAGTGTGGTTTTGATTTGAGTTTCCCTGATGGCTAGTGATGATGAACATTTTTTCATGTGTCTGTTAGCCATTTGTACATCTTCTTTGGAGAAGTATCTGTTCAAGTCTTCTGCCCATTTTTTGACATGATTATCTGTTTTTGGGTGTTGAGCTTGAGAAGTTTTTTATAGATCTTGGATACCAGCCCTTTGTCTGTAGTGTCATTTGTGAATATTTTCTCCCATTCCGTGGGTTGCCTCTTTGTTTTGTTGACTGTTTCCCTTGTTGTGCAGAAGCTTTTTATCTTGATGAAGTCCCAAAAGTTCATTTTTGCTTTTGTTTCCTTTGCCTTTAGAGATGTGTCTTGAAAGAAGTTGCTGTGGCCAATGTCAAAGAGGTTACTGCCTATGAAAATATAGGTGATCTTTGAACAACATAGGGATTAGGGGTGCTGCCCTCCCATTCGGTTGAAAATTCAAATATAACTTCGGACTCTCCCAAAACTTAACTACTAATAGCCTGATGTTGAACAGAAGACTTATTGATAGCATAAATAGTCAATTAATATGCATTTTATATATGTATCTTATACTGCATTCTTATAATAAAGTATGGTAGAGAAAAGAAAATGTTATTAAGCAAATCATAAAAAAGAGAAAGAGAAGATACATTTATAGTATTGTGTTTATCAAAAAAATCCACATATGAATGAATGTGTGCAATTCAAACCTGTGTTACTCAAGGGCAAACTGTAGAAATACAAATTAGCTTGTTCATGGGAGAATCTGCTAGTAATTAAGAAGGTTCTAAAAAGTAAAATAATTCCACATGCATTTGACATTTGCATAATGGCAAAAATTATTATTCCCTATTATCTTTTTCTTGAACATAGATTGATATTAGCTGAACAATCTAATGGTAAACCAAATTCTGTTTTTACCTGTGTTATCAACATGGAAATTTGCTTAAAATTTACAAAAAAATATAATACAGTCTATATTTTTTATTATAACTGATTACTGTCCTAAGATTAAATTGTAGAATATCTCAATATAGAATAAAAAAGGAATACCATGACACATGAAAACAAAATCCAAAGGTGAATTTATGTAAAGTTCTCATTTTCTATCCATCTAAATTGTGTCCTTTTATTTTAGTCAGAAATTGATTGATATTCTAGACAATCATCTCACTCCCATAAAGAAGTATTGTTACCTATATAGAGATGAGATGGGGAGGTTAGTTTTATATGTCATTAAATAAATAGAAAAATATTGGTATCTTTTAAAAATGAATATTTTTAGAAATAAAAGACTATATATTTGTTTTCAAAATAAAAAAAGGTATGGATTTGCTCTAACAACTAATTATAAGCCATATCCTGTGTAATAGAATAAGAGAATGAAATCCAAGGCTCTCAGAGGGAGCTATCAAACTGATGGATCAATGTAGCCCAATTCATTCAGTTTTTATGACTTGTCTATTTTTTCACTTGGTTTCTACATTTTTCCTTTTACACCATTTTATTTAAAAAACATTATTTTTGAATCTATAAAACTGAGCCTATAATACAGTAAACATCAAATAACTCATTTAATAGTATGATTTTCTTTGGGGCACCTGGGTGGTAAAGTCAGTTAGGCACTTGATTCTCAGTTTTGGCTCACGTTTTGATCTCAGTCTGGTGAGAACGAGATCTGAGCTCAGCTCGGATATTCTTTCTCCCTCTGCCCCTTCTGCTCCTGCTCTCTTTCTCTCTCTAAAATAAAATAAATTTAAAGAAACAGTATAATTTTGTCAACTCTATTTGAAAATTTGTTTATTTTATATTTCTAAAATGTGTCACCTAATTATGTTAATAATTTACATGATTTCTCAATCAAATTTTAGATAACTAAGGAATAAACCAGATGGAATCTCTTTCATTAAAGGTAACTCATTTTTTGCTAAAGAAAGGAGAACATTACAGAAACTTTAATCTCTTAACAAGTTTGACATAAATACCAGTAGGCATTCCACGTTTCAATTCTTCAGATACTCCTAATTTCTACCACTAGTGATTAACCAGCTCATATAAATTATTTCCAATAAATTAAACTTATATCACTGGAGGATAAAATCAAACCACTATTTCAAAGAAAAAATACTACATAAATAAAAGTATTATTTTACTTCATCTATTAATCTAGTCTTAGAAATTCTTCTGGAGAATTAAACTTATAGCATAAATTCCATTTGTCCTCTAATCAAAGGTCAGTAGATTTCTTAAAAAATGTGTCCTTGGAAAACAAGGTCTTCATTGGGGAAAAGGGGAAAAAATCTACTGGAGCAAATAATTTGTAAATTTAAATTCACCAATGCTTACCAGTAAACTTTTAAGATTAATATTAGTTCCTCAAGATTAATGCACCTGAACCAAAAATAAAACAACAATAACAACAACAAAAAAAACACTCAAAAAACTTTTAATATAATATAATCCAGGATGGTAGCCATGGAGGTGTCCTTCTCAGATTTTTAATTGTCTCTCTAAAGATCCAGAGATGATTTAATTCTCAGCCAAAGACAGTCTCTTACCAAAGACAGGGAAACAAGGAATAAAGACATCAGGGTGAGTTCCTCAGATCGCTGGGGGCTCCTCAGACTTCTCTGAACACTCACAGCCTACAGAGATGGCCCATTTAACGTATTAAGAACAAGTACTTCCTTTGCTTGGGAAGACACCGCAGACTAATAGGTATCCCCCTCAGGAGCTGTCCCAGGCTGATAATTAAGTAAAATCTCAGCATAACCAGGTTGGCAATATGCTAAGTTTGATATAGGAGGAAAAAGACTATAACCCAAAGGAGCCGCAAAAATTAGCTAGCATGTAACAACAGGATCCAAGGGAGTACTTCTGATATTGGATTTTGTCCTGGCAACACCATGTTTTATTAACTAACTCATCAGCTTCCTGTCAGTAAAGCCCCCTTGCCTGCTTCTCTGACCTTGCTGATTTTTACAGTGGTTAAGCAGCACCACCTGGCCTCTACTGCTGTATTTCAAGGGGCTGGGATTATAAAATAAACAAGAATTCTTTGATTTAGGGGCACTTTCATAGAACACAAAATTTAACTCCCTGGCAAGAACCCTAGGGATTATGCAAACCAGCTGCTAGTTGGCTCTTTAAAACCTGGAGAAAGTGTTAGCTTAGACTGAGTGAGGCTGAAGTTCCTGAGTTACCTCCACAGATAGTAGATAAAGAGATTAAAATGTTCAGGGGCATGTACATAAAATGACTATATAATGTGAGACTAGGGGACCCACCAAAGAACATTGTTCAAGGGGATGGCCCGGAGCACTCACCTTTCGCTGAAGACTTAATAACTACGGTGGTGAGAGGGACACTAGCTTCACTAAGAGACGGTTCTCCTCCACAGGTTGGAGCCAATGGTAATAGAGGTAGCCACAGATCTTCCTTGTTAACAGAAATGAAATAATGGATCCCCAAAGTAAGAGAGATCAGGTGTTGTTGCTTAACCATCTGAACCCAGAGAGTCACAGATTGCTGTGTTTAAACATCAGCAAGGTCAGAGAATGGTAAAGGGAGCTTTATGGAGAGGGAATTGGTGAGTTAGTTAACAGAACATGGCATTGCTGGGGCAAATCGATAGCAAATGCAGGTGTTATTTGATAACTATCATCAGAAGAAAGCATGAACAGAGGAGCAGGAATCTGAAGGTGGTTTCCCCAATAAAAATCTATCCCTTTCTCAATTCCTAGACATGAACCAAATTTTCAGATCTAGAACACTGCTCTGAGAACTACAGATGACAGCCTCCATCTTCCATTCCTTCTGAATTCACTGTAGTACTCAGGCATCAGCTCTGGGTTGTGCCCAGCCAATGCTTGAGTATGGCAGAGGTACTAGAGAACTATAGCTGTGGTCCGAAGTGCTTCCTACTATCTACTCTCTCTTTCCTCCCCTTCTATGTGACATACATATCACTTCCCCTATTTGACGCCTACTATGTGACACATACATCACTATTTCATACATTAGGATTTGATGTACAAGATGATGTCAAAAGGTACAAACTTCCCATTATAAAATAAGTCCTGGGAATATAATGTACAGCATGGTGACTACAATTAATTAATACCATAATGCATTTTTGAAAATTGATAAGAGTAACTCTTTTTTTTTCCCTAAGAGTAAATCTTAAAGTTCCTTATCACAAGGAAAAAAAAACTGTAACTATGTAAGTGATGGATATGAATTAGATTTATTGTGGTGATCATTTTGCAGTATATACAAATGTCAAATCTTTATTTTGTACACCTGGGAATAATATCGTATTATGTCAGTTTCACATCAATAAAAAGGATGTAATTTTCTAGCTTCAATTGCAAATAAATTTCAACACTTTTTCAATTGATTGATAGAGGTGTGTATATGTGAGTATGTGTGTATTATCTGTTCATCATTTGTTCATTAAGGGGATTTTCACTCATCAGTTTCAATGAGTTCTTCATTATTTAAAAATATGACATTGGTATTATTCAGGACTATTATTTTCAAATTTTCTGGAACTGAAATTAAAATTTAATTTACCAACTCATAGACCTGGAAGACCAGGGACTTAGAGCCTCAAGATATAGCTAGACTCAAGTGAGCAAAAATTATATTAAGAATCCCTCATTCGATCTTTCAACTGTCATCTTCTTCTTATTTCATCTTTGTTCAACCAGAATCTCTGTTTGTGGTACTAAAGATGATCCTAGACAACTCTGAACTCCATGATCCATACAGTTATACCATCAAACTCAGACCATTTCTTAGAAAATAGTTTTAGTGCACTTTCTGACAACAATTTCATTGACTTGGCTTGAGAAATATGTTCATCTATGAATCGATATGTATAACCTAGGAGATGGATTGTTCTAATGCTCTAATGCCAGGCCTGGATCAATGCATAACGACCACCAAAAAAGACAGAGAAACTTAGTGAAATATCCTTTTAAATCATTTATTACCAATGTTTTTACTATTTTATTATTGGCTTTTTCATTTTAGGTATTTTTTTAATGAATAATTCAAATGGTCAAGAGAATTGATCTTATTTTCCTCCAATAATTTCTAATGTCACCATTCTATATATGTGAAAAAAGTTATTTTCTTCTAGTTTTATACAATTTTTTTGAAAATTATTGAATTTTAATTACATGAAATGTTAGATTATATGATTTGAGCACCTAAATTGATTATTTTTCCAAATTCTAGCCTCTCATCTGAACATCATTTACTAGATAACCTTCCTTCTTCCATTTATTTGTAAATCGCCTGTCATAAGTTAAGTTGATATGGATACTATATATACTATGGAATATTTGGGGTAATTAATTGTGCTGAATTGATGACTGCATTCTTATCAATAGCACATTTCTATGATTTCTATATCTTCTAATTATATTTTGTTATTCAGGAGTTTCTCTGTTCTTTCAAACTTGAATGACCCATCTTTATGCCATGCCTTATTTCAAATAGTTTAAATCAATAGTCAGAAATATATTTGCCATGAATTGCCTCAGATTTCCTTCTTTTGGAATTACATTACTTTTTAATTATACTTACTTTGTAACAGCTTTATTGAGGTAATACAGGCATACTATAAGTTTCACATGCAAAAGGTTTAATATAAGTGTATACCTATGTACAATCACCTCAGGAGAATCAAGATACCCTTCACCCCCCAAAGTTTCCTTACTCCCTGTTTCAATCCTTCTTTGCTGCCATTTTCCAAATTTGACTTCATGTAAATAGTGGTCTGCCTTCTATTAATGTATATTAGTTTGCATTATAAGATTTTATATAAATGGAATCCTATAATATGCATTCTTTTATTTGGATTCTTTCACTCAGCATAATTATTTTGAGATCCATGCTTAACAGTCCATTTTTTTTTGTTTTGCTAACTAATATTCATTTGTCATAATTGCCACAGTTTATTCACAAACTTATGGGTTATTTTCACTTTGAGGCTATAACAGAAAAGAGGTTTCTATAAACACTTATGAAAAGTCTTCTCATAAATGTAAGATTTTATTTTTCTATGGCAAATATCTAGAAATGAAATGGTTAGGTCTCACAGTAGATGAGTGATTGACTTTTTAAAATATCTATTTGCACATGCATCCCAATGTTCATAGCAGCAATGTCCACAATAGCCAAACTATGGAAGGAGCCCAGATGCCCTTCAACAGTTGGGATGGATAAAGATGTGGCCCATATATACAATGGAATATTACTCAGCCATCAGAAAGGATGAATATCCACCATTTCCATTGACATGGATGGAACTGGTACAGATTATGCTAAGTGAAATAAGTCAAGCAGAGAAAGACAATTATCATATGGTTTCACTCATATGTGGAACATAAGTAATAGCACAGAGGACCACAGAGGAAAGGGGGGAAAACTGAATGAGAAGAAATGAGAGAGTGAGACAAACTATGAGAGATTCTGGACTCCAGGAAACAAACTGAAGGTAATAGAGGGGAGGGGATGGGGGGATAGGGTAACCAGCTGATGGGTATTGAGGAGGGCACGTGTTATGATGAGCACTGGGTGTTATATGCAACTAATGGATCGCTGAACACTACATCAAAAACTAATGAGGTACTATATGTTGGCTAACTGAACATAATAAAAAAAATAAAACTGCAAAAAAAATCTAATTGTTTTTTAATCTTAGATTGAAAATTAAGAGTCAGTTTTACATGTAGAGTACTTTCATAGGAATGATCATCCATTATGAATCAGACGAGCAAAGGAAAAGTTATGAAAAGAAACAAGATCATGGTGTCATAGAGTATGAAGCAAGAATGATTCTTGGTGATCATATATCTTAAAGCCCTCATTTTACAAAGGAAAAAGACAAAACCTCAATATCCAGGAAGACACTTGCCCAAGGTTGCACAAAATCAGGACAATTTATTCTTTTATTTTAGAGAGAGAGAGAGAGAGAGAGATATCATGTGCAAGTGGGGTGGGCAAAGAGGGAAAGGAGGGAGAATCTGAAATGGATTCTACACTTAGCATGGAACCTGATGTGGGGCTCAGTCTCACCATTGCAAGATCATGACCTGAGTAGAAACTAAGAATCAGACGCTTAACCCACTAAGCCATTAGATGCCCTGACATTGTCTCATTTCATTGTTGAAGTTCTATACTTGTAGATATAGACTATGTCTATGATCCATTTTGAATTTCCATTTGAATTTATATGATACAAATATACTGAAGTCCTTTATTGTCTGTTTTCCAAATATATATTGAATAAATTCAGTAACATTATTACTGTATTGAATACATTCAGTAACATTTTTTAAGTTTTTATTTTAATTCCAGTTAGTTAACATACAGAGTTATATTAGTTTCAGTTGTACAATATAGTGATTCAACAATTCCATACATCAGCCAGTATTCATCACAACAAGTGCACTCCTTAATCCCATCACCTATTTCACCCATCCCCCAACTCACCATCCTTCTGGTAACCATCTCTATGGTTATCATCTTCTGGTAATCAACTATAGTTGAGTCTGTTTCTTGGTATGTTCCTCTCTATATTTTTCCCTTTGCTTGTATGTTTTGTTTCTTAAATTCCACATATGAGTGAAATCATGTTATTTATCTTTAATTGACTGAAATATTTCACTTAGCACCATAGTCTCTAACTCCATGCATGTCCTTGCAAATGGCAAGATTTCATTCTTTTTTGTGGCTTAATAATATTCCACTGTATATATACATATACCACTTCTTTATCCATTCATCAATCGATAGACACTTGGGCTGCTTCCATATCTTGACAATCATAAATAATGCTGCTATAAACAAAAGATGCATGTATCCCTTTGAATTCATGTTCTTGTACTCATTGGTAAATACCTAGTAGTGCGATTACTGGACCATAAGGTAGAATGTGTATTCTGCTCTTTTTGGATTGGAAGTTCTGAATATATCTGCTAAATCTATCTATTCTAATATGTTATTCAAAGCCATTCTTCCCTTGCTGATTCTGTTTAAAATCTCTCTCTATTGATACAAGTGGCATGGTGAAGTGCCCTACTATTATTGTATCATTATTGATTAGTTCCTTTATGCTTGTTTTTAATGGTTTCGTGTATTTGGGTACTTCCATGTTGGGTTCGTATTCACAATTGTTATATCTTCTTGCTGGATTTTCCCTTATATTATTATATAGTATCTTTTTTGGGGGGTCTCTTATTACAAGTCTTTGTTTTAAAGTCTATTTTGTCTGATATATAAGTGTTGCTACTCTGGCTTTCTTTTGACATCCATTTGCATTATAAATGTTCTCCCATCCCCTTACTTTCAATCTACAGGCATCTTTAGGTCTAAAATGAGTCTTTTATAAGCAGCAGATATATGGGCCTTGTCTTTTTTTATCTATTCTGTGTGTTTAATCCATGTACATTCAAAGTAATTATTGATAGATATGTATTTATTGTCATTTTATTACCTATTTTGTGGTTATTTCTGAAAACGTAAGCTTTGCTTGGTAAGTTTCTGCTGAAAACTTTTAGCCTTATGGGGTTTCCCTTATATGTAACTGTCTTCTTTTGTCTTGCCACTTTAAATTTTTTTCTTTATCACTATATTTTAATTATAATATATCTTGGTGTGGATCTGCTTTTGATTTTGATTTTGTTGGAGGTCCTCTCAGCCTCCTGGATCTGGATATCTGTTTTCTTCCCCAGATTAGGGAAATTTTCGGATATTATCTCTTCAAATAAATTTTCTGCTCCCTTTTCTCTCTTCTTCTTCTTCTAGGACTCCTGCAATGCAAATGTTATAACATTTGATGGAGTCACTGAGTTCCCAAAGTCTATTCTCATTGTGCATAATTTTTTTGTTTTTTCTTTTGTTCAGCTAGACTACCTTCCCTTACTCTGTCTTCTAGTTCAGTAATTTGTTCCTCTGCTTCTTCCATTCTGCTGCTCATTCTATCAAATACATTACTCTTTTTGTTTATTAAGTCCTTTGTCTCTGCTATGTTATTCCTTATCTCTGTGTTAAGGGCCTCACTCATGTCTTTTCCTCTTTTTTCAAGTCTAGTGAATAACTTTATGATTATGATAATTACTCTAAATTATCTATCAGGCATGTTATATCTGTTTCTCTAAGACATTTGGCCATGGCCTTGTCTTGTTCTTTCATTTTGGACAAATTCCTCCGTCTTCTCCTTTTGTCTAAGTTTTTGTGCCTGGTTCTGGGTATTAGGAAAGTCAGCCACTTCTGTTCTTGAGGGTAATGGCCTTACGAAGAGGTCCTGTAGTGCCCAGCAGTGTAGAGTCCCCTGTTTCCCAGGGTCTGGTGCTTTAGAGAGTGTCTCTAATGTGTGCTACATGTGTTCTTCTGGTGTATCCTGGCCTCTTAATTCTTAGGTCTAGTCATCTGCAGAGGCTCTCTTTGCCTGTTGTGGTGGTGTTTGGTCCCTGGCCTGAATGTGCTTAGTTTTTAACTAGGTGTGCTCTAGTCTTCTTATGAAATGAGAACTGTTGCCACTGCCACCAAAATCAAGGTTCTGCAAAACTCCCAGGTCATAAGATGCGTACGAGCAGAGGACTTTGAGCTAGTCATCTGAAGGAAGGGGCCTACCATGCTGGGAATGATGCAAGAGCAACTGGAAAGAGTGTTTCCACCAAAGCATGTGGGGGCTTGGTGTATGCAAGTTAGATAGCAAGGATTGGTGCTGTGCTGGTTCGCACAGGTGGCTCTGTGTTTATGCTGAAGGGCAGGAGAGGAAAATGGCGCCTGCCAGTTCCCTTGTTCCTGAAGGGATCTCTCAGTGAATGCTGTCTTTCTGGGACACACTCTGAGATGAGCAGATAACCTCCCCACTTTGTGTCCAGTCACTCTTCAAATTGCTGTCTCAATACTGTATGTCTATTGGCTGTTTTCTCTGCCTTCTCTCCAAGAGCAGCCCCAGTACCCTCTGGGCTCTCCCTGAGTCAAGACTGCTAACCTTTGTAACTCCAGGCTTAAGTCCTGATGGTTGTAAAACAAAATTTGGACCTTTTTGCTTTCCAAGTAATTGCTATGGGGAATTGTCTTTCCTGTGCACTCCTCTGCTTGTTAGTCTGTCTCTCATCCTTCTTTGTGTCTGAGGCTCCCTCCCCTCCTCCCAAGTCATGTTTCCACACTTTCTACCTTCTTTGATGTGGCTTCTTCTCTATATTTAGCTGTGGAGTTTGTTTTGGTAGTCTTCAGGTCAATTTCTGGAGTATTTAGGATGATTTGATAGTTATCTAGTTGAATTTATGGGATGAGGTAAGCCTACAATCCTCCTACTCCACTGCCATCTTCTCCTCCTTCAGCAACATTATTTTGATAAACTGAACATTTTATTATTATGAAATAACTTTCTTTACTGTTTTTGTTATTTTCTCTGAAATCTATTTAATATTGATATAATCACTTTGACTTTTTCTTTTCTGTTAGCATAAGCATGTATATCATTTTGTATCCTTTTACTTTTAATCTATTTGTGCACAAATATTTAAAATTGGTTTCTAGTAGGTAGCAAAGAGCTGCTGCTTGATTTTTTCTCCAATCTGGCAATCTCTGCCATTTATTAAGGTATTTGAATAATTTATATTTGGTGTTATTATGTATATTCTATTTATGTTTCAGTTTAGGTCTGCTATTTTTATATTTGCTTTTATTTGTCCCATATAATTTTCCCTTTGCCTTTTTTTTCTGATCTTTTTGGAAAACAGCATACATTAATGTTTAAAACAACATACATTAATATCTCCATAGGGGAATAATACAGCTGCTTAACCTATTTTCACCATTAAGGGTTTTTCATAAAATAATTAACTTTACTTCTCTAGAAAAAATAATCAACTCCTTTTTTTTTTTTAAGATTTTATTCACTTACTAGAGAATAGACAGAGAAGAGATAGTGAGCGAGAGAGAGAGCATGAGCAGGGGTAGGTGGAGAAGTGGACTCCCCTGCCAAGCAGGAAGCCCAATGCAGGACTTGATATCAAGACCTTGGGATCATGACCTGAGCTGAAGGCAAACACTTAACCAACTAAAACACCCAGGTGCCCCCACAAACTCCTTTTTAATTATAGCTACTCTACTACTAATCCAGTTAACAGCTGATATTTTCTATAATTATAGATCAATCAAGGTCTTTCTTCTGGATCACCCAAGATGCTTTAAAAGGGAAATGCCTAAGTGTCCTGGTCAATGTGACATAAGATCATAGTGAGAGAATATATTTATCATCCATGTATGATCATACCATCTGCTGAACTGAATGTTAAAATCAATGGTACATTAACATTCACAATCAATTATTCTTTGACCCTTTAATTCTACTGATTTCTATGTCCTGTCCCATAATTCACCTTGCCTGATTGTGCCTTGGCCATGATTGAAGTCATACCATCACTTCCACCTTTGCATCCAGTACAATTTTAATACCAAAGATAATACTTCCAAATATTATGTTACTCTAAATTATTTTGAATAATAATAATAATAAGGCCATAGTATTCTCATATGTATTCATCTAATATTTTCTCTAATATTTCTAAATATTGCTTTATAACTAATTCACCAAATGCATATTATTTAGCACATGTTATAAACTATGAACTCTGCCAGATACTCTGACAACTCAATTCATGCCACAGAATATTTCACAATATTTGTCTGAGCTGTACTCATTATTATGAAAGTGAGCAGTTACACAGGCTATTACATTTTACCCTGTATTTATTTCTAATAGTTATTTTTTGCAATTTAGTATTAAATAATTAAGATAGAAGTAAGATTCTACTTACATTTGTATCGGTAAATTGATCAAGTTATGGTGGCAGGCTCACATAGACAACTTCAACAGTATTATCTTTGAAAATCTCTATAAACAGGGATGCCTGGGTGGTTCAGTCACTTGTGTCCAACTCTTGATTTCAACTCAGATCTTGACATCAGGGTCATGAACTCAAGGCCTGCATTGGGCTCCAGGCTGGAACATACTTAAAAAAAAATTTACCTATGAACAAAGACAAATTTCATGAATTAAATATACATGTGTTACTATCACAACAGAATAGAGAAATGGAAGAATGATGACATTTTAAAATTTTACTTTTAGATTTATTAATTTTGCAATTGTTTCATCAACTATTTAAAAGCTTTTGATTCTTGCTGAAGTCATCAACATAAAATTAAACAAAATAGGTGTTTTGTTTTATTTATTTTTTATTTATTTATTTGAGAGAGATTACAAATAGGCAGAGAGGCAGGCAGAGAGAGAGGAGGAAGCAGGCTCCCTGCTGAGCAGGGAGCCCAATGTGGGGCTCTATCCCAGGACCCTGAGATCATGACCTGAGCTGAAGGCAGAGGCTTTAACCCACTGAGCCATCCAGGTGCCCCTAGGTGTTTTGTTTTAAAATAGCTAAAATTTTATTATATTTTATTCTCTATAATGAAACTATGACAATGAATAAGTCTTTTAGAGGTTTTTACCAATCTGAGATTTTATATTGCACGAAAATAAATTATGATCTCAAAATAAATGCTTACAGAGATACTTTTTGTGACAATTTCTAATTCTGTCAACCTACTAGTGTAGTATGGCTTTGACCATATGTTTGTTTTGCATAAGATAAGAATATCACAATATGAAATCATCAACCATACTGACTATAAATTGACATATGTGAAATTTCTAAGGGAAAAAAATTTCTAAGGAAAAAAATTTCTAAGGAAAATCTGCAAATTAGAGACAATGATTTCTTCGTTCCTTTGGCTTCTGGAATGGATATATAAGATATATATATATATATATATATATATATATCTGTAAAAATCCTTTTATTTTCAATGACAGATGAAGATAAATAACTGTCTAACTCAATGACTCAAAGGGAATACAACTCACTATGGTGTAAGAATAAGAATATTCTAGGCAAGGTCTGGGACCCAACCCAAAAAATAGAAGTACTATTCTGTATCATGGATATGAAATATTGGATAGTAATAATTATTCCCAGTCAATGAAAGATAATTCAATATGCCCCCAAATTCCAATAGTGCAGGAAAGCAAAGAGGTTAACTATATAACCATTAATGGGGGTGGTGATCATTTAACTTAAATATCAAAGATATCACTTGCAATTCAGTTAAGAAAATAAACATTACTGCTGCTATCATTTATTGGGTATTATAGAGTTTGGGGAGAAAAGACACAAGGTTTGATATATATTCATTCTGTAGAGTGATTTCCTATTGCAAATGATTGGAACACACTTGTGGCATCCTAATATTCCTGTGCTGATGGGCTCTTCTGTTGTTCAATGTGTCTAAAGCAATAAAATCAGCTTGTAAGCTTTGCCTCAGCAGCTGAGCACTGCATGCATTCAGGCCATTATGGCAGTAGGGATGCTTAGTTGGGAAAATGGTATATAAATAACTGATAACATGAGGGGAGTCTGATTAATCCTTACTGGCCAGTGACTATTTTTAGGATCCCTTTGCATTTGAAAGGATTTGTGCCCCTGAAGAAATGAATACAAGAGTGTTAATGCTAACTCTATTCTGATAGCACAAAAGGAATTCTTAGAAAATGATTATTTTAAAAATGATTTCTGAAAATCAGAGTTTTTAAAAATGCCAATTTTAATTTCCTAATGATACCTTTTTGATGCATTCTCTGCAGTTCTTTAAAATTATATTTTGCTTCATTTCATTTAAAAAAATCGCTTCTGGGATTCTTTAAAATTTTACTTTATTTCATTTCATCATTTAAAATACAATTCACTTCTTTCTGTTACGTGCTCATTCTCTTATCTCTCTCTCTCCCTACACTTCCCACCCCCTACACTTCCAAAAAAGATGTACAACAGTTTTTGACAAATAAATTTGAACTCAAAGAGGTGTATTCACATATTTATGTCTCTCATATTTGGGATATTTATATAATTGCATTTTAAGTTATATAAACAAACATCTGTATGTTTCCAAAACAATTAAGCATTTTAGCTCTAATTAAGAGAAACAAGTTGATTTTGTAAATTAATAGGATACATTTTCATATCAGCTATTATTACATATTTTAAAGTTTTCATTACCTCGTGGCCAACCAAAAAAACATCTGATGGAGCTAAACTTGCCTATCATTTGTAGCTTTTGCTGTGCTGGAAAGATCTAATATTTAATGAACATTCTCATAAGGTTTTGAAACACTTAATTTAGATTGATAAGACCACAGTCACAAATATCATGTATACATGTCCTAAAAAATTAGTCATTATCTTAATTCCAGGATGATAGGTTGACTGGTGCTTTATTCTACTCTGTAGGAGATGCTATTCTAGGTGTTCACATTTATGATTTACAATTCTCAGACCTACTGTGAATGTTCTGTAATGTTATCCTAACTATACACATGAGAAGGACAAGTAACTCAAGGGCAATAGCTTGATCTGTGTGGTAGAACTACCAAGTTACTCAGCTAGGATTGTAATGCAAGTGCGTGTGTGGTTTCCAAAGCATGTTATTTTTTTTATATTATGTTATGATACCTAAGGCTTATTTAATTTGATTTTTATTTAAAAAATTTTTCAAACTATGTGAAACCTGATCACAATTACTCATGGGAAAAATTAATTCTTGAAACCAGCCACAGCATTTATAGTGAGAATTTGTGATTCACATTGTTAAATATGTACTGCAAAGATGAATGTGAAAAGATCCCTGAAAAAATAACCACATTGCAGACCTTAATGATTAGCATTAATGCATATTTGGGTTTTATAAATGCTATAAAGGAGTAATTAATTTTAAGTTGTGTCTTCCAGCAGGTCTTGTAAGAGAAGAAAAACATGACAAATTAGTACAACTCCAACACACAAATGTAGAGACAAATGAGTGGAAAGAAAAGAGTGTAAGATAAGGCACTGAAGTTGAGAAACATTAGACTGAAAACTACAAACTTAGAACATACAGTTTTGCTTTCCAGGAATGCCATATGTTTAAGATTTGTGTTAGTTATAAGAGGCAATGATAAAACCCCAACCACCATAACTTCATCTTTACTCTTTTCCTCTTTCTTCTGAAAATAGTAAGTTGATGACTACATATTATAATTGACTAAAATTGTATATTTATAATATATAACCTACCTTTATGCACACTTTAGGTTATGTTTATAATAGAATTGTCACCCAATTCTATATTTCAAAATTACTTTTATGGCTCATTGAGTGTTGCTATGAACGAAACTGTTTTGACACTAGATAATTTGATTTGATGACTGCAACTCTCCACGTTGTAAAAGAAGAACTAAATTTGGCAAGAAATTGAAACTGTGAGAGAATGTTTTAAATACATGAACGTATTTATTAACTGCTACCTCCTATATGAACTCTCAGCATTTTGTGCCTGCTTTTAATGTATCATGTAGAGAACTATATTGTACTTATTTATTTTACGTGTTTGTTGTTCCACCCCAAATGTAACCTTTTCTGAATATAATTCCATTTTTTCCTTCATTAGATTACTAGGAACAAATGCTTTGTCTGGCATAGTTTTATCTTTTGAAAAAGTCTTAGATTGACGTATTTTCAATTATGTTTCACAATTTCTTTTTAATTCTGAGAATATCTTTTAATTTGAAAACATGATTGTCACACTTCCTACAGTGTGGAATAAAATCCACACATGCATAACTCTGAACCAAATGCATCTATTTTATGAGAACTATCTTATAAAAAATTATTTCAAAAATAGCATTTTTCAACTGGGTATATATTAATATAAATAAACATCTACAACTCATTTGGATAAATGTCTAATGAAAATATTGGAGAGAACTGTATTTTAAAGAGGGAGATATATAAGTCATTTATAATTATTAAAAGAAGCATAATTAGCATCATAACAAAGAACCACACAAAAATCTGGAGCTCAAGAATATAATGAATAGAAAAAAATGTAAAGTATCAGCAGAAAATTTGTTCAAGCAAAAGAAAGAATCTACAACTTCAAAGACAAATTACTTGAAATTACCCCACACTATACTAAGTGACCTATAAATTGAATGCAATCCCTATCAAATCCTAATGGCATTTTTCACAGGGGTAGAAAAAATCCCAAAATTCATATGGAAGCACAAAAGATGCTAAATAATCTTGGGAAATAAGAACAAAGCTGGAGGTATCATGTTTTCTGATTACGAACTACATGAGAAAGCTGTAGTAATCAAGTAGTATGGTTACTAGATATTTATCCAAAGGATACAAACATAGTGATTTGAAGGAGCACATAAACTCCAAAGTTTATTAGCAACAATGTCCACAATAGCCAAAATATGGAAAGAGCCCAGATGTCCATTGACAGATGAATGGATAAAGAAGAAGTGAGATACGTATGTATATATCTCATATATATATAATGGAATATTACTCAGCCATCAAAAAAATAAAATCTTGTCATTTGCAACAATGTGGATGGAACTGGAGGGTATTTTGCCAAGTGAAATAAGTCAGTCAGAGAAAGACTAACACCATATTATTTCACTCATATGTAGAATTTAAGAAACAAAACAGATGAACCTAGGGGAAGAGAAGGAAAAACAAAATAAGACAAAAACAGAGAGGGAAGCAAACCATAAGGGACCCTTAACTATAGGGAACAAACTGAGTGTTACTGGAGGGGAGGTGGGTGGGGGGATGGGGTAACTGGATGGTGGGCATTAGGGAGGGTACTTGAAGTAATGAGCACTATATGTTATATGGAATTGATGAATCACTGAATTCTACCTCTGAAACTAATAATACATAATATATATATAAAATATAATAATATAATATAATAATATATATAATATATATAATAATATATATTAATTAAATTGAATTTAAATTAAAAAAGAAGCTAAATAATGATAATGGCATTTTAGGAGATGAATTAAACTACCTTTAGAAAGAAGGTATATTTTCACGGGTGTTATGATTATTAAATGGGCTACAATAATAATTTTGGGGAAAAAAAAGATTTGAATTCAGTTGCATTCTATTTTTTGTAACTTGAATAATTCAAATTATCAAAAATGAAATTTATAATTTATCATTTTTAAACTTGATCTGAAATTAAAAATGTTAAAGATGTGGATAATCAAAGCATAAAAGTAACTGTCAGAAATATCCATGCTCGGGGCACCTGGGTGGCTCAGTGGTTAAGGCCTCTGCCTTCGGCTCAGGTCATGATATCAGGGTCCTGGGATCGAGGCCCGCATCGGGCTCTCTGCTCATTGGGGAGCCTGCTTCCTCCTCTCTCTCTCTGCCTACTTGTGATCTAATCTCTGTCTGTGTCAAATAAATAAATACAAAATTAAAAAAAAAGAAATATCCATGCTCTGTAATATCTTAATCAAATCTCTTTGAAGACCAAAAAAAAAAAAAAAAGAAAAAGAAAAGAAAATAGTATGGTGTTGGCAAAGAACAGACACAAAAATCAATGGAACAGAATACCTCAGAAAAATAACCATCTATATATAGTCAACTAATCTTCAACAAAAATACCAAGAATACCCAACGGGGAAAGAATAGTATCTCTTCCAAAATGATGTTGGGAAAACTAGATATCCACACACAAAAGAAAGACATTGCTCCCTTATCTTATATCACACACAAAAATCAACTCAAAATTGATTAAAGACTTAAATGTAAGACCCGAAACCATAAAACTTCTAGGAGAAAATACAGAGGACAATCTCCTTGACATTGGTCTGAGTAATTTTTTGAATTTGACACCAAAAGTGCAAGCCACAAAAGCAAAAATAAATAAGTGGGACTACGACAAACTAAAAAGTTTCTGCACAGCAAAGGCAACAATGAACAAAATGAAAAAACCCATGGGATGTGAAAAAATATTGCAAACATGGCTATAGAAGGAACTCATACAATTCAACAACAAAAACAATACATTTTTAAAAAATGGACAAGAACCTAAATAAACGTTTTTTTCCAGAAACATACAAAGGGCCAACAGGTATATGAAAAGATGCTCAACATATTGCCATTTATCAGGGAGATGAAAATCAAAACTGCAATGAGCTATCACCTCCACTTGGCAGACAATGATTATCAAAAAGTTGAAGGATAAGTATTGGTAAAGAGGTGGAAAAAAAGGGACACTTTTACACTGTTGCAGGCAATGTAAACTGATGTAGCCATATGAAAGTCCTCAAAACTAAAAATACAACTATTGTATGATTCAACAATCCCACTTCTGGGTATATATTCAAAGGAAACATAGTCACTATCCCAAAGTAGTATATTGCTTGCACATTGCAAGCACATTATATGCAATATTTGCAGTAGCCAAGATACAGTACATGGAATTTTCTCACTTAATGTTTAACTCTGATATTCAAAGAATTTTGAATTCAGTTTTTTTTTCCTAGTGAAGTATTTTGTCTACAACTACTAATGAATTTTGGGGGAAAAAAAACTTGTCAGTCTTATTAATCATATATATTTTTGCTTAGTATACTAACCTAAACCTTTTATCTATGTCTATTTTGACTACTTGACAAGGACTGAGAGGCTATAAATTTTTCTTAATATTATGTTTAATTTTCCTTTGTCTTGTTTTTCATACATGTATGTTAACATAGGTTTAGTTTGGTTTTGTTTTAGACTTTAGATACAGGTACTTGAGTTAACCATCTTCCTTAATTTATTATACACCATTAGTATAAATTCATGGAAACCTAAATCATTTTATTTTTTCCACATTATCCCTGACCATTTTTCTGTCTCACCAAACACATACTCTAGTATATTTGAATTCTATTCCTGGATATATATGCATCCTCATAAAATATTTAGTGCTATGTTTGTTTATAGGCATTTATGCATATTTTCCTTTTTATTTTCATAACTGCTATGACTTTCGATTTCACTATGTTCCTTACTCATCTCATAAAACTCCATGTTAGAAAATATACATGGTTATTTAAGCATATGTATATTTATAATTATAATAATTTTCCTTAGGATTCCCTAACGGAGAAATCAGTTGGAATAGAATTTCTTTTCTAAAATTTTAAACTGTCTCCACCCTAACCTTAACTTCTGCTTCACTAATACCTAAATTTCTTTGGTTCCAGACAACTTGTCATGCTTTTCTTTCTATTCCATCCTCTCCATCTTCCTGAAATCCCCCTTCCTTTTCTGTGTGCTTAAAAACTCTCCTCTAAACACTGCTTCTTTATCATTTAAGTTTGCATATATTATTAATTTGTTAATTAAACATATGAACAATTTGTTCGAATTAAACAAATGTAATAAATTAAAATTAAAATTTGCTTAAAACATATACACAGATGCTCACCAATTCACAGAAACAGGGTCTTAAGAAGAATGCAAATAGTTGATTCAAGGACAATACGCTTTGCTCAAATGAACAAGTTATTTCCCTGACTTTGCTCTGCCCCCAGCAAAATTTTGCTTAATCTTGAGACTGAATCTGTTTGCTTAATCCTGAGACTGAACCCCTTATACTTGTGACTGCCACTTGGGCTATACTTCCTGAAGCATAGATGTGAGCAAGAAAGCCTGTCTTCCTCAGGCTGTATTTTAATAGTAAGGAAGCTTTTTTCCAGGAACCCTCTATCAAATTGTTCTCAGGTTAATTGACCAAATTTGATTAGGCTTGCCCTTTTGCAAGTCAGTTACTGGCAAGGGAAAAATGGGTGTACCGGGATTAGAGTAGAACCCATCAATCAGTTTCCCTTGAGGCATATGGGTTGAGATCATGAGGAAAACATACAAGAATAGTCAGGTTTCTCTTACAAAAGGGAAAAGCAGCATTTGCACATGGGGAAGAAACAACATGGATACCACACAGAGTCACTCCTTACCTTATTTAGTAGAAGTAAGCACCTCAGAGCTCTCATAGCAAAAAAATGCAAACATATGTGTAGATATCATATATTTCATTATGGGACATCAATACTTCTAAAAATTGAATGAATAACTTTATCAGATTCAGCCTCTAGAAAGTAAAGAAGGGACAATAAATACTATCTGCCTTCTGGTGCGATTATAATGTTTATCACTGTTAGTAGCACATAATCCTTGGTATCATCCTTAGCCTGTGATGCATACTCAAAAATACTATTATTAATATTAGCAACCACCCACTCTGGGATAAGCATGATCTCTCTAGTCCATAATTTTCTACTATGATTTAAGTTATTTTATTTGACCATAGAAGAACTTGAGTTATGATCTTTAGTTAAAGTCAGAGTCTTAAAAAAAATTCCTCTTTCATTCTTGTTAATAAATCTGATTGTTATTGCAGTTTCTTCTGAAACACCTATTTATATACACACACACAGGCACACCCACACACCCTCCTCAGGGCAGACATTGCCAGGGGCAGGGGAGATAGGAGGGGGACTTCTTTTCAGAGATATTTGGCAACACCCTTCTTTTAACATACTGAATATTTATCCTGATTTTTTCCTCCTCAGATCTCCCTCCTGTCTTACTACATTCAAATTATATATATAGAATTATATATATATATATATATATATATATATATATCTTTTTATTTGGGGTAAAGAGATATATATCTACATTTCTCTTTTTGAACTTTCACACATTATGCAAATTACTTTTCAACAGAGATACCTTCTCGGGCCCACCCCCTCCAATATAAAGGCTGGCCATATTTTAAATAGATACCTAGGACCACACTTTTGTATTCATAATTTATTAGTTATAATTTATTAACTAATAAATTTACATTTATTTGTGATTATTTGGTTGTCAGGCTATTTTCAACAAGATTCTTTATTTTGTTCGTAATATTATTCATTTCCTACCACATATTCAATAAATATTTGTTAAACGTGGTTTACTGCATAAGATTCTCTGGAGGCTGTTAATTTATGAATGTTCTGTGTGGCCTGAAGGAAAAAAAGTCAATATTTTAAATGGACATCAATCTCAGGCTAGAGCCTCGGGTATTAAAAATGTAACTTAACTTTTCTATTAATGAACTTAATTTATAAAATTAGCTTACATTATATGATAGAAAAACATTACACAACCAATAATGAAAACCTTAATACATTATATGTTTTTTTCCCATTCCAAATAGGTCTTCTTCACTCCCATTAAGTCCCATGACCTGGAACTTAGGCAGTAACCCACAAGGAGGGTGAACTTATAGTTTGCTTGGTGGTAGTCATCTCGCCCCACTGGCCCTGGCTGAATCATCTCTGTCCCTATCAAGTCTCACAGGCCTTTCAGTGTTGCTGGGCCTCTTTCTCCTCATCACAAGACTTCTCTAGACTTGACTGTCAATACCCTGTCCCCACCTTTCTTGGGCAAACCTGAAACAGAAATATACTCACAGAAGTTTATGTATTGGGGCACATAAATCCTAATGAAGTTTTCTCAGGCCCCTGTGACTAAAGAGCTCTTGCTACTGTTTCTGATCTATCACTTGTGAACCATGCCAGATGCCAATAAATGCAATGAGGCTTGCCAACTCCTGAGGGTACGTATAGAAATTGAGGCTACATTAAAAGTGTTGGTTAGAAGTGTTTGATTGCTAAAGAACATGCATACACCCCAAATAAAAATATTTACACATGTATAATTTATTGCAGGAAAAGGATACACTGCAACAATAGCAGGAAAGTAAGGGTACATACACCACAGATACATATACCTGCCTCACAGGAAGGTGTCCAAAGAAGCCAGGTGTGAGCTACAGTTGTCCTCTTTCTGTAGGACTGTCCCAGACACACTTTCCCTCATGGATCAGGACCATTATATGTGCACAAAATACCTCAGAACCAGAGCCCAAAATAGGAACTCAGCTGAGGCTTCTGACAGTCATGTAGGCATATTCTTCCTAGTCAGCCCCAATGGCAAATGGCTCCAGAGATCTCACGGAAGCCAGGTGCAAATCATCAGTCTCACTAGTATCAATAAAAAATGCTGACGATCCAATACAAACCATCTCCAAACTCCATAGACCTATGGCTACTGAGCAACGCTATTTATTAATCAGTATGCTTCTTGCCTTGATCAGGGTTCAGTGTCCCGTAGGTAAATTAGCAAACAGTGCAGCCAATTTCAGGGTGCTGAAATTAAACCAACACAAAGGCAGAGGTTGGATTTATTTGGGTAAAATCCAACATACTCACACCTAGATTATTTCTTCCCATCTACCCTCCAGCAATAATCTATAAATATTTTAATCATTTGGAACTGTGTCAGTGTTCTGGCAGGAAAAGATGGCACATTCGAATGGAGCAATTAAGGAGAATTTAATGAAGAGACTATTTTCAAATTTCAACTAATACAGGATGTAGCTATTCTGCAGAACTAGAAACAATGATAAAATATTAGCAGCTCTTGCTTAAAGGAGCCAAGAAGGTAACAGTTTTTGGAGACAGGAAAAAGTAACTGCATGTAAAGAGAAACTAATACAAAGTCCAGGAGTTGTAGCCTTCAGAGAAGGGACACAGACAACCAATGGTGATTGATAACAAGAGCTCTAGGGAAGTGGGGAATATATACCCTGACAGTACTCTCTTTTTTGAACTCTGATATTCTTCCAGAGGGCAAGAAGGGCATTGTTATAGTCAATACTGTGCAGACTTCTGGGACACAGAGCACACGGAGAAGGTGAAGAATGCATCTGGAGAGGCAAGGGGAGAATACCCAGAATGGTGTCAGAGAAGGGTAAAAGCCCAGTTCTTACTTCATCATGCATTCTCCCAAATTCATAGTATATTATAAAATATAATTTATGTTCAGCTTCCCTCAGGGATTGAAACCCAAAATTGCAGGATGTAACAACATGCATTTTATACTCAGAATTATTTTTTTCCTGCTTTCCTAAGGCAGCGTTTCATCCTACACACAATGATAGATTAGCTGGGGAAAGGGCTATGGGGCAGAAGGGAATTACCAAAAGCATAAAACATACTGTGTTAATATACCAAAGTACCAAAGTACTACTACAGTAATAAATCCTTTGATTTCTATTATCTCCTTTTGATTGATTTTAAAATATTTAAATAATGTTTTTATATTCATATATTTATCAAAATTTAGGTTAACCCTTTCTATCATTGGACAAATAAGGATATTTATGCTCCAAGAGATTAAACCACTTCTCTAAAGTCATAACTTATTTTGGCTTCTGAGCCATACTTAGAATCCACATCTTATTCTCTCACTTTTCTTTCTTTTTTTTTTTAAGGTTTTATTTATTTGAGAGAGAGACAGGGAGAAAGAGAAAAAGAGAGAGAGAGGGCACGCACACACATACTAGCAGGGGGAGAGGCAGAGGGAGAGGGAGATGCAGATACCCCGCTGAGCCAGGAGCTGACCTTAGGGACCCCGAGCTCTGTCCTAGGACCCTGGGATCATGACCTGAGCCAAAGACAGATGCTTAACTGACTGAGCCATCCAGGCGCCCCTCAGTTTTCTTTCTGCTATGAAAGTGAACTATATAGATTACTTATTTGAGGCAATATAATAAATAAGTACACCAATAAAAATTGGCCATATCATTTCTTCTAAATTCCAACATAACATGGGAGCATGGACATTAGAAAAATAGTTTCAGAAATGATATGTTTTAAAGAATGAACTCGTTTTCAGATAACAATATAATAGACTGCACTACATTGAGATTACCTATATTGGGTTAATGTTAAAAGTCAGAAGACTGTATTAACTGTATCCCAAGTGCTATAGATTAAAATATGTTGTATAATTAACAGCTCACTTTTATAAGTTGGATTTTCATAGAAAGTATAGGCAAATGAGATCTTTCAGACTTGAAACATGTTTGATTAAAGTACTGAAACAAAAACCTATAGGTATCCCTGCTTTTTGAAAATCTGCTTTTAGTCACTTCACACTTATGAAAGACCTGTTTTTGCTGAGAGAAATCTGAAGAGGATTTTCGCTTTTATGAAAAAAGGCAAAAGGCAAAAAGAGCATTCAGCATTTGGAGCATGCACCCTGAGCAATGCGTGGCCCCGCCAAGCTCCTTCCCCAGGAGCTACACTGAGTACCTCAGCATCAAGCCACCATAGCTTTGAACTGCACTGCTGAGCATCTGTCCTTTATCTTGATTCACTTTGTGCATCTTTTAGAAAAATGTGTCCTAAGGTATCAGAAAAGCCCAAGAGAAGTTATTTTTGGGGTCTGTGAATGCTCAGAAATTTTTCCATAAATTAATGGTGATGGCTTCTTCACTTTACACATTTCAGGTTACAAAGGGCTTTATAGGAATCCTCTACTTTTGGACAGCAGCTAAACCATGCATTTGGTTTCTTTCAAATTAATGTTTACAATCCATCACAGATAAATACTACATTGTTATTTCCTGGAAAACATCTGAGTAGTCAACCAAATTTATATAGTACTAAAATAAATTTACATGAGTTATGTTGCAATTACTGGTCCAAAAGTTGAAGTACTGGGTGTAATGACTAATTTTCTGTGTCAACATGGCTTGGTCATGGTACCCAGATATTTGATCAAACATTATTCTAGATGTTTTTGTGAAGATATTTACCAGAAGACTTTGAGTAACTTGGTTGGGTTCCATCCAATTGGTTAAAGGCATTAAGAAAAGAGATGACCTCTTCTGAAGGAATTCTGCCAGCAGACTGCCTTTGGATTTGAATTGCAACATCACCTTTCCTCTGAGTTTTTTCAGCCTGCCAGCCTTTCTTACAGATTTTGGACATTTCAGCTTCTACAAATCATGTAAGCCAATTCCTTATAATGAATCTCTCTCTCCCTCTCTCTCCCAGTCTTTCTCTCTCTCTCTCATAGAATTATCATACAATTCAGAAATTCTATTTCTAATATATACCCCGAAGAATTGAAAGCAGGATTTAAAGAGATGTTTGCCAATGTTCATCGCAGCATTACTCATAATAGACAAAATCTGGAAATAATCTAAAAATCAATTAAGAGA
This sequence comes from Ailurus styani, assembly GCA_002007465.1. Classification (NCBI taxonomy): domain Eukaryota; kingdom Metazoa; phylum Chordata; class Mammalia; order Carnivora; family Ailuridae; genus Ailurus; species Ailurus styani. Next base: position 999,728 of record LNAC01000375.1, on the reverse strand, counting down.
TGAATAAATAAACAAAACATGTTATATACATACCATGGAATCTTATTCGGCCATAAAAAGGAATAAAATTCTGGTACATGGATAAAACTTGAAAACATTATGTTAAGTGAAATAAGCCAGATGAAAAGGGGCAAATATTGTCTTCTTTAAAAATATCAAGGTCATGATAAATAACATAAGACTGAAAAACTGTCACAGACCACAAGAGACAAAAGAAACATGCCAACTTAATGCAGTGTACTAACATGGATAGGATGTTGAAGAAAGAAAATTTTAATGCGAAAACAATTGAAATCTAAAAGATTTAATATAATATAACCCCTATCAAAATACCAACAGCATTTTTTCACAGACTAGAACAAAGAATCCTAAAATTTGTATGGAACCACCAAAGACCCTGTATAGCCAAAGCAATCATGAAAAAGAACAAAGCTGGAGATATCATAATCCCAGACCTGAAGATATACTAAAAGTTGTAGTAATATAAACAGTATTTTACTGGCACAAAAATAGACACATAGATCAAAGGAATAGAATAGAGACCCCCAAAACAAACCCCTGATTATATGGTCAATGAATCTTTGACAAAGGAGGCAAGGATATGCAATGGGAAAAGATGTTTTTTTTCAACAAATGGTGCTGAGAAAACTGGATGGCTACATGGTAGAGAATGAAACTGGGTCACTTTCTTATACTATACACAAAAATAAAATGGATTAAAGACCTAAATGTGAGACAGGAATAAAATAAAAATAAACTATTGGGACCACATCAAAATAAAAAAAGTTCTTCACAGCAAAGAAAACAATCAACAAACATAAAGACAATCTACTGAATACGAGAAGATATTTGCAAACGATGTATCTGATAAAGGGTTAGTATCCAAAATATATAAAAAATTATACATCCCAATGCCCAAAAAGCAAATAATCAAATAAAAAATGGGCAGAAGACACAAACAGACATCTCTCCAGAGAAGACATACAAATGACCAACAGACACATGAAAAGATGCTCAACAGCCACTCATCATTAGGGAAATGCAAATCAAAATCACAAAGGGATACAACCTCACACCCATCAGAATGGCTAAAATCAAAGAAATGACAAGTGTTGGTGAAGATGTGGGGGAAAAAGGAAACTTTGTGCACTGTTGGTAGGAATGCAAACTGGTGCAGCTGCTCTGGAAAACAGTAGCAAGATGCCCCCAAAATTAAAAAAAAATAAACTACCATATGATTCAATAATTCCACTAATGGAATCTGCCCACAAAACACTAACTCAAAAAGCTATATGCACCCCTATGCTTATTGCAGCATGGTTTATAATACGCAAATTATGGAAACAACCCATGGGTCCACTGATAAATGAATGGATAAAGAAGATGTGGTACATATACACAATGGAATATACTCAGCCATAAAAAAGAATGAAATCTTTCCATTTGCAACAACATGGATGGATCTAGAGGGTATAATGTTAAGTGAAATAAGTCAGTCAGGAAAAGACAAATGCCATATGATTTCACTCACTTGTGGAATATAAGAAACAAAACAAAGAAAAAAGAGACAACACAAAAAACAGACCCTTACCTATATATAGAGAACAAACTGATGATTACCAGAGGGGAGGCAGGTGGAGGGGATAGATGAAATAGGTGAAGGGAATTAAGAGTACACTTATCATGATGAGCCCTGTGTAATGTATAGAATTGTCAAATCACTGTATTGTATACTTGAAATTAATGGAACACTGTATGTTAACTATACTGGAATTAAAAAGTATATAAACTTTTCATTTCTCCATATTTTCTCACAAAAGATAAAGCTTCTATGTCTTTTTCATGCTGAATTTTATCTCTCACCATCTCTACTAGATCCTTTTTACCATTTCATGTTGTCCCCTATGCAGACTGAATTTATCCAGCAAGGGCTGAGTGTTGAAAATACACCTTTACTGGGGCCCCTGGGTGGCTCAGTCGGTTAAGCATCTGCCTTCAGCTCAGGTCATGATCTCAGGGTCCTAAGATCAAGCCCCATGTCAGGCTCCCTGCTCAGCAGGGTAGAGTGTTTCTCCCTCTCCCTCTGCCTTCTGCTCCTTGTGCTTGTGTGCTCTCTCTCTCTTTCTGTCAAATAAATAAATAAGATCTTTGGAAGAAAAAAAAAAAGAAAGAATGAAAATAGGCCTTTATCAATGTTTTCAACTTTCTTGTCAAGTTTGACCCTTCACCATTGTTGCCTGTTTCAGGGCTTTTAGGTAAATGGTCCAAAGAAGCTTTTATTCATTGGCTCCTAAACATTTCACATTCATTCATGCATCTCAGTATTAGTTAACCCTCTCTTCTTGTCGCCAGAGCTCTTCTATCAACACCTTTCCCTTCTGTTCTAGAATAACTCCCATTTATTCTTTAACATATATGCCCCAAATCGCAATGTGTGAAGTCCTTTTGCTTTTCCAAATAAATTAGTTATATTCTCCCCTGTGCTCTCACTGCTCTATTGGCATTTAACATGTACTGTTAAATATTTCTGATATTCAAAATGTATAAATAACAATATGAGAATCCCATTACTTCACAACTTATTGTAAGAGACACAATATTATGCTGGAGGGGCAGACGGTGGGAGAGATGGGGTGGCTGGGTGATGGACATTGGGGAGGGTTTGTGCTATGGTGAGTGCTGTAAATTGTGTAAGACTGATGATTCACAGACCTGTACCCCTGAAACAAATGATACATTATATATTAATAAAAAAAGAAACAAATTTTTTTCAATACAATAGAAGCCACCTTTTTTTCAGATGTACTATCTTAATATCGTTATTTTTTGTTCTTATACATATTTTTATGTCTTTAATATTTTTGCATGCCCATAGTAATATGTATTAACAATATAATTTTCATATTTTAAAGCTTTATATTATCTCTATATATGTGTTATCTCTTTACACATATATGTGTATATGTGTGTGTTCTTTTCTCTACAACTGGCCTTTTTGTGAAAGTGGCTGGATATATTTGTGTTATTCATGAGGAAACGCACAGTATCCTTGCATGGCCCATGTGTAATTAATTTCATTATTATCCTAATAATAGACATTTTGGATACTTCTAATTTTTTTGCTATTACAAAAAATATGCTTGTACATATATGTGAGGTCTTTTCTGTAGGCTATGTACCAAGAAGGGGAATTGCTAGGATCTAGGATGTACATATGTTACCTAATTGTTTTCCAATGTGGTATTCCAATTATACTTAATAATATTTCATAGAAGTTCCCATGGCTTTATATGTTTATCACCACTTGGTGTTGCTAAGTGTTTTACACTTTCATAATTTAATGGAACATGACATAGTATCTCACTGTGCTTTTCAATTTTTTTCACCAACATCATATCCTCTAGGTCATTTGTGTTTTTTCTTCTGTAAACACCTCATTCATTTTCTTCCAGTTTTTACTATATTATTTTTCTTTTTCTTAATAGTTTTATGATTTTATTTATTTGTTTGAGAGAGAGAGAGAGACAGAGAGACAGAGATAGCGAGAGAGAGCATGAGTGGGGAGGAGAGGGTAGGCTCCCTGCCAAGAACGGAGCCCAATGTGGCGCTCCATTCCAGGAGCCTGAGATCATGCCCTGTGTCAAAGGCAGAGGCATAACTGACTAAGCCATCCAGCTGTCCCTCTTTTTCTTAATATTTTAAAATGTTTTAAAAATCTATTCTTACATTAATATTGTACATGGCCTACAAGTACTTTCTCCAAACCATTTTGACTATCATTTTAACTGTTGTCTTTTGATATCCATATGGTTTTAAAAATAATACAATCAAATGTATCAATCTGTTAATCACTTGCCATAATTATAGTTTAGAATTTTCTGTTAAAGAAATTTTTCCCTGGTGGCCTGGGTGGCTCAGTGGGTTAAAGCCTCTGCTTTTGGCTCAGGTCATGATCTCAGCGTCCTGGGATCAAGGCCCGCATCGGGCTCTCTGCTCAGCAGGGAGCCTGCTTCCTCCTCTCCCTGTCTCTCTGCCTGCCTCTCTGCCTACTTGTAATCTCTCTCTCTGTGTCAAATAAATAAATAAAATCTTTAAAAAAAAAAGAAGTTTTTCCTTTCCCTAAGGTACCACATATTTTACCTTTGTTTAATAACATGCATCATACCAAGTTGCTGTGATTAGTTTACAAGACCATCTTTTCTGTAGCCTGTGATATCCTCAAGGGCAGAAGCCATGTATTATTCATTTTTCTACCCTGGAATTTTATATTACTCAATAAATGTTTGATGATCAAAAGGCATGAGCTCCTTACAGGTGCTAGTGCAGGCTTTTGGTATATCTTTCTCATGTGATAACCACTACATTAAGTTCTTACAATTATGTTATGAATCAGGGCACAGGTCCCCATTTTATCTCTGTGATATGCTTGATTAAAAAGGTTAAATCTAAAGATATTCTACAAAAAGAAGCATTATATATTTTACTAGAAATGGTATACATGACTTCTTCTGCTTAGCTTAATATTAGCAATTTTAAGTAGTGGAATCCTGCTATGGAAAATACTTTTTAGAGTCTATCTTGCATTTTGTATTCTTATGTATATGGCTGGGAATTCATAAGGCATAACATTTATAAATGTTTCAGTGGGCATGTTTTCCTTTGTTTTCTGTTGAATGTTGCTCAAAATAAATTATGTGTTAACTGATATTTAGATTTTATAATAATGCTATAGTTTAAATGGAATTTGTTCCAAACAATTTTGAGCTTCACATGAAGAGACTGTCCAGTATTGTTTTTTCTACAATAGCCAACTATTATACTTAACATTTATTGGACTTCTGGAATGTACTGGACAGTTTGAATACTATAAATTTTATATAACGTATTATAAAGATATTTGCATTGTAGAACTTAGAATGTAAAAATGTTCAAATTGTTACAAACAAGGCAACTGAATTTTGATATATGAATTGCTACGATCTTTCTCTTTTGGGGGGAAGTATTTGGAACACTGTATGCTCATGTCTCTCAGATGAAGCATGACTCCTCAGAACAAAAAAAAAGTCAAATGTTTGGCTTTTGAATTTTGAAAGCTAAGGGCTAGTCATATGTAAAAAAAATAGTGGATCAGTAAATGATGACAGAGTTAGCTTTCCCTAACTTTGAAAAATAGCTCAGATTAGTTTGACAGGGAGAAGGAGAAGTATAGTATAACCAGAGCAATAGAATATCAGTATAGGTATCTAAACAGAAAGTCTGTGACTTGCAGGGCACTCTGGAGTGAGGTTGAAGGGCCCACAATGCTACACTAAGGAGTCCAGTTGTGTGTATGCATGCGTGTGTGTGTGTGTGTGTGTGTGTGTGTGTGTGTGTGTGTGTGTGTGTTTTAGGAGTTTAGATTTATACCATAAGAAATGGCAAGGCATTGAAAAATATGGGAGTAGCAGGATTAAATTTTCATTTCGTAGTAATATGACTGAAGTGTGAAAGATAGAGGAAGTGGTTATAACTTGGGAAACTTAGAAGTTTATTAACAGCTCTTATGAACCTGAGAAATTGATGTAAAATGGGGAAAGGGAAGAAAAAAATCTAGAGTGGTTTTCCAAGATGAATTGAGAGGGCTTAATAATAATTGTAATAATAGCTAACATTTATGCAGTGGTTGCAATATGTTAACAAGTGACTAATCAATGGTGGCTAGTAAATATGTAACAACAAGCTATCTGTGACTAGGGGTCGGGTGGAAAAGGGTTCTGATTTATAGTTTGTCAATTTTTGCAGCATAAACACTCCCAGTATGGCCAATTCAACCTGCCAATGAAATGTCACTCAATAGATGTTGGGCAGAGACATGAAAACTCTGTGCTCAGAAGCTAGTATGAGATAGCTTCAGTGAGGCACTAGAATTTTTTTTTTACATGTGTTAACTTCATATAATCCTCATAACATGTCCCTTTAAATCAGGGTTTCTTAACCTCAATACCCTTCACATTTGAACCAGATAATTCTTTGTTGTGGGGTGCTATCTTGTGAATTACAGAATGGTTCGGATGATGCCTGGCTTCTACACCCTGGTTGCCAGTAGTACACCCTCATACCAACTGTGACAACCCAAATGTCTTCAGTGATTGTCAAATGTCTTCTGGGGGAAAAAATCAACTCCAACTGAGAATCTTTGCTTTAAGGCATATCCTGTAATCTTTTCCTTCTCATCTTCTTCTTCTTCCTAATTCTTTATCTTCTTTTACTTCTTTTTATTTTTACAAATGAAGAAATTGAAACAGAAAAGTCACATATTTATTAATTACTAGATGCAATTTATAAACACAGATAGTCTGACTCCAAAGAAGACTCAGATGGAGATAGAGATAGAAATAGAGACATAAATATAAAATCTTACGCTATAATTAATTATTGGATGGCATACTATCTTGATCCCCATTTTTCACGGCCAGTAATTTCATCCTTGGCTTAATAGTTTCCCCTTGAGTGTGAGAAGACAAAATGTATTAAAAATTATGAAGCGTCTAAGTATTTTATAAGATAAAGTTTTGTTATGATTATTAATACATTTTTCGTATTATCTTTTTTTTTCCTTTTCCTTGCCTATAGTATGTAATATCTGATACTCAGTTTATTCTTTGTATAAAATGGGATAGGGGTGCCTGGGTGGCTCAGGCAGTTTAGTGACTGACTCTTTGTTTCTGCTCAGGTAGCAATCTCAGGGTCCTGAGATGGAGCCCTGCATCAGGCTCCATGCTCACCGGAGAGTCTGCTTTTCTCTTTCTCCCTGCCCTCTCCCCTCTCTCTAAAAATAAATGGATAAATCTTTAAAATAAATAAATAATAAATTAAAAAATGGAATATACTATATCTACATCAAGAATTGTTATGCAAAAATAAAGTAAGTTAGACAGAAGGACAAATACTGTATGATATCACTTGTAAGTGAAATCTAAAAAAGCTGAACTCATAGAAGCAGAGGCTAGAATGGTGGTTACCAGGGGCTGGAGGCTGGGGGAAAAGAGGGATTTTGGATACAATACAAAGGTCTAGTTATAAGATGAATAAATTCCATGGACCTAATGTACAGTACAGTGATTATAGTTAATAATATTGTATTATATATTTGAAAGTTGCTAAGAGAGTAGATCTTAAATATTCTCACCACAAAAGAAATGGTAATTATGTGATATGATGCAAATGTTAGCTAACACTATAGTGGTAATTATTACATATATATAATATATATAAAATATATTATTGATATATTTATCAACAGATCGTACACCTTAAATTTACACAATATTATATGCCATTTACATTTCAATAAAGGAGAAAAAAGACTTGTTATGTATATTAACTGACAATTTGTTTAGAATAATGTCTGAACACATAATTACATATAAGTAAGTCTTAGTTTAAATAAACAAATAAAAACTATAAAAAGAGTTACTAAAGAGTTACAGCGGTTTACATATTTTTTAGTTTGATTAGATGTTTGGAAAGTTTTAGGTACAGATTTAGAGAATCATAGAAGTTCAAGATCTAGAATATAAGCAACAAGACCTTGCCTAACGACATCATACACATTATAAGAAAATGAATGGGATATGTCTTATATGTATGTCTTATATTGACATTAAGTCAATATAACTTTATAAGATGACTTATAATCAATATAAAAGTCATATAATGGAAGAAGAGGAAAAAGAAAAGTGATTTAGGAAACTTGTCTATGTCAGTTTCATTGTTTTTCAGAATTTCAAAAAATATTTGTTTGGAGTGTATTTACATCAGTAGAAAAATCACTATAATTCTAAAGAACAATGGGCTTGGGCATCAATTTACAAAATGATTCTAAACACATGATCTGATAAATGATTAAACTGTTAGTAAGTAGAAAAAGTCTAAAAAAATCTTAGTATTAACAACATTGTTTTATATGTCCCTTTTAGTTTTTGTATTTGTTTTTGTTTTTAGTATCTATTGTGCCTTGATTGATAAAGATGCTCTCTAATTTCTCCAATGAAGTTAAGGAGAAATTGGAGAGATAGTACCAAGTCCAGCCACAAAATAATACTGTAAAGAGTTGCCATTAAAAGGAAATATTTTCAGTCTCCTCCTACCTCTGATCTACTAATATTGTTTCTATTAAACTTAAAATTTCAGAGTGATTTCAAATTCTGTTTTTGCATATTTGAATAAAACACTTTTTAGCTCATTTTAAGATGAAAACTTTCAAATATATTTTGTGTAGCCTTTCCTATCTTTCTAACATATTATTACATCTGTATATTGTAGTCTCCTAATCCCATGTTTGGCAAAATGGGAGTTTCAATCTAATTCTTAAAGAAACTAAGACTCAGGAGGTCATACATTATAACTTTAGTACGCACAGCAGGTAGCTGCTAGACATTGTAAGAATGTGATCTTCTTATCCCTAGTGACATAACCATGCTTGCTTTACATTAACAAAATTCATTCTGATTTCATTTATGAATATAATTTAGCTCTGTGAACCCAGCAGGTGTCTTTTTCTCTAGTAGTTGTAACATAATGAATATGGCATGTTTGCAGATTTCATATTAAAAAAGTTAAGTTAATATATAATTTCTATTCTAAACTTACTAGCCTCTGATATATTGCAATATAATAATTTTCAGAAGTTGTGAGTTTTCGATAATTAAACTATTTGAATATTTTCCCCATTTTTCCAATTTTATAATACTCATTTATCAAATATCAAATGCTGACTAAGTCTAGACTTTATTGTAGGGGTAGGTGACACACTGGAGAATAAAGATTAATTCCTTTTGTGGAACTCAGGAAGAACCGGAAAAGCAAGTAATAATTAAAGAGGTGAAATACAATATATTTTAAAACAGTGATAAGAGATCCGAAAAAAATAAGGGTAAAATAATGGAGTATTTTATTATAAGATACAAAGTAACATGATACAAATGATCCCTAGAATTAGGGAGTTGACATTCTTTATAATTTGGAAAATTTGTCTAATCATAAACTAAATTATCAACACATTTATGTGTACAGTTATATCTCTATGAATTTTTCCTTTTTATATTTTGCATCATATTTGTCTTTCTGTAACCTCAAAAAACAATATCTTTAAATATGTTTTCAGTAAAATCTTTGGAAATAATTGCTTTATTAAACAAAAAGGATCCTATTAAGTTAGTATATGGTTTGGAGGAATAATAAAAGGAAAGAAGAATTATATAAAAGATAGTGAGCAATTGGAAGAATGGTTGCTAATTATATGTAATATAAAATGACCTTTTCATAACAAACATGCATTCCATAGAATAATATATTGTGTTGTAGATTCAATGCAGATGCATAATCATGTTAGAATAAAATGTTTCACAGATTGAAATTAAATTGAAATATTGAATTATTGAGATATTTTGATTTCATATATTTATTTTTAATCTCACCACCCAGGTGGATTAAGTCCCAGAAGAAGGGCACACTTACTCACTGATAGCCTGTTTGCTCAGCAAGCACAATTTAAAATTGAGACACTTTAGGTAATGTACATAGAACTTAGCTATGTTGAACAGAGGGACTAAATGGGGAAACTTCAATTTTGGTTAAAAGTGGGAAAAAAGTGGTTCTAGAAAGTAGACTTAGTTTATAAAAATAAAAATACTCAAAATTATTCAGTAAAGCATTATGCATGGATAGAGATAGTAAGATTAGGGAGCTAAGGATGTGAGCTAGTATTGGTACCCATAATATATATTATCAGAGATTTAATTCTGAAACTGACTTTTCTCACCAAAATCAAAATTTATTTCTTCACATATTTGTATGTCAAGGTAAGTAACACTTATAAATCTTTTCATAAGTATGGATTTAAAAGTTAGAATTATTCGATTCCCAGGATAAATGTATTATTCTTGGAATTATCACTAATATGTGGAAAAAAGGTAATTGTTTTCTAGTATAGTGAGTGATAACAAATTAAATAGTTATGAGCATTATAGACAACAAAAGCAATGTATACTCACAGAGTCCTGCTTTCTTTTTTTTTTTCCTGGAGAATGAGATTGTGGAATTTGAATTCCATCTTTATGTTTAACTCTGAGCTCAAATATCAAAATATAAGAAAAACATGCAGGAGAAACCCTTTGAAATTGATCTGTTCTTCCATAACTGCATATTTTATTACCTTTAAAGATGCATTGCCAAGATATACATATTAATTGATACTTTCAGTTAAAAAAGTCATAGTTAAAAAAAACACCCTTATTATTTGTATTTACCTAATAATAAATGACACATTTTATTCTTAAAGTCATTATATTCAACTGAAACTACCAACCTGCTATAATTGACATTTATACATTTTACTATTTATAATATTTATCTCAGATGAAGCACAGATACATCTTTCTTTTCTTTTTTTTTTAAGATTTTATTTATTTATTTCACAGAGGGAGAGAGATCACAAGGAGGCAGAGAGGCAGGCAGAGAGGCGGGGGGGAAGCAGGCTCCCCNGGCCTCGATCCCAGGACCCTGAGATCATGACCTGAGCCGAAAGCAGAGGCTTTAACCCACTGAGCCATCCAGGCGCCCTACATCTTCATTTCTTACTAAAGAATAGAATTGTGAGTTTACCTAGACAAAATATTATACATTTCCCAGGGGTTCTATCTTAGCTTGAGTCCCATATAAAATAAATAGATATGAGGCAAAAGTATACATGCTGGCAGTTAATTGAGTAGTACAGTCCCAAGAAGGCAAGAGTAAGGGATAAAAGGAATGTAAAGCTAGGAAGGAAGGAGAATAAAATACAAGGGGAAGTTTTTCTTTTTCTATTTTTTTAAAGATTTTATTTATTTATTTGACGAGAGAGAGAGAGGCAGCAGGGAGCCTGATACAGGACTTGATCCCAGGACCCTGGGATCATGACCTGAGCTGAAGGCAGGTGTTTAACTGACTGAGGCACCCAGGCACCCCAAGGGGATATTTTTCTAAGCTATCCATAGTTTCCAAACAAGCTCAGTTAATTGCTCAGTTTCATGGACCATCTTCATAGTGGACTCATGAATTATTATTGTATCTGAGAGCAGTCCATAACAGGCAGTGAGTGGTAGAGAAGCATTTGTCTCATTTCTGACCACAACATACACATGCTTCGCCTTCCCTCTCACCCCTATATCCCTTTTGATTAAACTCCGTTGCATTACTACAAGGTGGAAGTCCACTCCAGGCGACTGCTGTAAAAGCAAGAGGCAGCTGGGCATTTTGTCAATGCACAGAAACCACACTAAATATCTTTTTGTTAGTCTGTGCTGCCCACTGGGCTTAGGGATCTGTAGGGAAAGATGGAGCAGTCCCTATTTCTGGAAACTTATGCCAGAGCCATATTTGGATCTGGAGTTGTACAGGCACTGATTTCTGTAGAGATCCTAACTTTTCCTACCGTAGTGAAAAATGTTTGAGACCTCTGATGAAAAGCACAGTGGTTACTGTATTAATTAAGGTTCCCCAGAGAAACAGAACCAATCAAAGGTGTATATATATGTATATATATTAAGAGAAAGACTTATTTTATTTTGGCTTACACAACTGTGTGGATTGCCAAATCCAAAATCTATAGGGTAGGCTGGAGACCCAGGGAAGAGTTGTTGTTGCAATTGGAGTCCAAAAGCAGTGTGCTGGCAGAATTTCTTCTTTCTCTAAAGATTTCAGCCTTTTCTCTTAAGGCCTTCAACTGATCAGATGAGGCCCATACACGTTATGGAGAGTAACCTGCTTATCAAAGTCTACTAAGTTAAATGTTAATCACATCTCAAAAAAACCAAAACAAAACAAAACAATAAAAAACCATCACAGAAACATCTAGACTGGTGTTTCACCAAAAACTGGATACAATGGCCTAATCAACTTGATGCATGAAATGACCCATCATTGTCACTTTACCTTAAACATAAAACGTGTGTTTTTGCGCTTATGAACGTATGTGTGCATGTATGTATTCATATATATTTTTCTTTCACACTTCAATGATCAGAAAATTCTTCCTGAAATCTTTATGATTTGAAATCCCAATGTCAAAATCAAATGCAAAAACTTTCCTTTTCTTAAATCACTTTGCCCTCCAATCTTATTATTATTATTATTATTATTATTATTATTATTATTATTGTTTTGTTGTTTTTTTTTTTCCTTTGAACTTTGTTTTTTGTATGAGGCTGAACATCATTCTTGGTTCCTTTCCTCAATTCTTTCAGCCTGAGACATTATTTCTTACCATTCTCCACTCTTGGAAGAAACAGTTTTGATTATTCCAATCACCTAAACTTTCCTATATATATTTTTTCTTTTTCAAGTTTTTATTTAAATTCTAGTTAACATATAGTGTAATACTGGTTTCAGTAGTAGAATTTAATGATTCATCACTTACACGTAACACCCCACGCTCATTACAAGTGCTTCCCTTAATGTACATCATCCATTTAGCCTCTCCTACATATTGTCTTTTCAGTCTAACAATTTTTTTCTTTTTAAAGATTTTATTTATTTGACAGAGAGAGAGAACACAAGTAGGCAGAGCGACAGGCAGAGGGAGAGGGAGAAGCAGGCTCTCCACTGGGCAGGGAGCTTGAAGAGGGACTCGATCCCAGGACCCCGGGATCATGACCTGAGCCAAAGGCAGCGGCTTAACCGACTGAGCCACACCCAGGCGCCCAAGTCTAACAATTTCTCTAAAGCTTTCAAGTAACTTAAAAGCAACACAACTTTCCTGTATTAAGATGGTGAGATAAAGGCATTATACTACCTTTCTTTTATTTATTTATTTATTTTTTATTTATTTGACACAGAGAGAGAGATTACAAGTAGGCAGAGAGGCAGGCAGAGAGACAGGGAGAGGAGGAAGCAGGCTCCCCGCTGAGCAGAGAGCCTGATGCAGGCCTTGATCCCAGGACGCTGAGATCATGACCTGAGCCGAAAGCAGAGGCTTTAACCCACTGAGCCACCCAGGCGCCCACTACCTTTCTTTTAAAAGTCACCTTAAAAACAGAGGAAAAGAGGGCGCCTGGGTGGCTCAGTGGTTTAAAGCCGCTGCCTTCGGCTCAGGTCATGATCCCAGGGTCATGGGATCGAGGCCCGCATCGGGCTCTCTGCTCAGCAGGGAGCCTGCTTCTTCCTCTCTCTGTCTGCCTCTCTGCCTACTTGTGATCTCTCTCTCTGTGTCAAATGAATAAATAAAATCTTTAAAAAAAAAAAAAAAACAGAGGAAAAGAAACACAAACAGCAACTTTGATGAGACTAGGAGATACATTTAAGCCTATCTTACTGTGCTTCTCACGACTAAAAAAAATTGAAATAGATGATTTTTAGAAATGAGGAGGGTAAAGTTGGTCTATACAGAAGAAAATATCCTGAGATAGTAGATTAATAAAATTTATGTAACTAGGTTTTCATGGTCTTAGAAGTCAGAAAGACATGAAACAAAAGGCGGGTATGGTAGGGGAAGGAAGAAAGGGCTGAAAAACAGGGGGATTATATGAGCATCTGTCTAAAGACTAATTCTATCCATTTCTAAAGGAAACAAGCATTTCTCTCAGGAATCCTGTCACAGAGAAGGACTAGAATCATATTCCAAATGAAAATACCCTCACACTCTCAGTGTGCCTGACTTAGTCCCAGAACTCTACGAGTCAGGCACTTATACCCCAGGAAAATACTATGGCATCATTCTGTGGAAAACAAACAAACAAACAAACAAACAAACAAACAAACAAATGGTCTAGAGATTACTTGCCCCAGAAAAAAGACCACGATTTTTCTGAATTCACAGTTCCTTCTGAATGTAAACCTGAGGGCTTCCAACTATTCAAGATTCCACAGGAAAACCCAGAAACTAATAAAACCCATTCACATTGCTTTAGAAATTGAAACGACAAATTTAATTTTAGATTAAGATTATGCCAACTACTAAAGTTGATCTCTCGGGGAGGGGGGGGAAGGAGGCGGGAACAATCACTCAACTTTATTTTGAAATAATTTTGCTGACTTGGCCTAGTAATATAAACAAACGATCAGGTTTATGGTGTCTCTAGTCTCCGACAGGTGAGGGTTGGCTGAGAAGAGCCTTCCAAAAGATATTCCAATCAACTCTTCAGGGCTTCATTCAAATATAATGCATACAGAGGATCATCTTGCAGAGATTTTCCAACATGAAAGGCAAAGAGCCCAAACAAAGAGAATTAAAAGAACTTGGAGGAAGCAGAGAAAATGCACCCAGCAGAAGAACACTCCAGAGGAGTTCTATAAGAATAGGAAAACCAGAGCAGGATGTTACATGGCAGAGAAAACACGAGGCATATGCGTGGACACACACAAACAATATTTAAAGTACATTATTTAAATGCTAAAGTTAAAAAAAATCAATAAAAGTGTTAGAAGTTAAAGTTGAAAAAAAATTACCAGATCGATTTCCAGAGTAAAAGCAAGGGAAGGCCCAGATGACAGCCAAACAGCAACGTTGTGAAGAACATTCCAAATTGCAACAAACACATGTAGGGGTCCAGGGCTTCAGAAAAGAGCAAACATAATGGACAAACTTCCTAAATAGCTTTGGATGAATGAAATTAGATATAATGGTAGATTTTGCAATATCATTAGACAGAGATAGCTTAATAAGGGATTTAAAGAAAACTAAGTACACAAAAAAGAACACTGTCAGTGTCAAGGATAATAGAAAGTTGCACAACAAAAGGAATTTAATCACAGAAACTTCTTGGATTTTCAACAAGAAATTATTCATAGACATATATACTATACAATATTTACAAAAAATATACAAGCGCTAGGCCGAGAAATTGTGATTGAACTATTTTGGGAGTATGTTTGGAAGGTAGGCAGAGTGATGTAGGGAAATAAACATTTTCATGTGCTGTAATTGAAAGTCAATCTAAAATAGCTAAAGTGGGGCGCCTGGGTGGCTCAGTGGGTTAAAGCCTCTGCTTTCGGCTCAGGTCGTGATCTCAGCGTCCTGGGATCGAGGCCCGCATCGGGCTCTCTGCTCAGCGGGGAGCCTGCTTCCTCCTCTCCTTGTCTCTCTGCCTGCCTCTCTGCCTACTTGTGATCTCTCTCTCTGTGTCAAATAAATAAATAAAATCTTTAAAAAAAAATAGCTAAAGTGGAACAATTTGTGCACAGTTTTGGTAGAAATAAATATCTAGGACAATACCAGAAGACATATATATTAGTTAAATGGTTGCTTCTGTGGAATGGGACACCGATGGTAAGAGGAAAGTCACAGATAGCAGACTACATATTTTTTTATTGTTTTTTTATTTCTTATAAATATTTCAGCATACTTTTTTAGTATTCATTCATCTCTTCTGAATAAAAAACAAAAAGGAAAATATCATAGACTTTTCAAAGGAATTCTGGAAAAGAGGATCAATATCACTCAAACATAAACTTCCAACATAATTATGTATTTCTGCCACACTCTGTGTGCACATTTTGATAAACTAAAACAATTTAAATACTAATATGTTCATACAACATGATAAATTAAACACTTTGATGTTATTAAACATTCAATATAAAGTTTCTTTATTTGTTAAAATACAATTATTTCAAATACATATTCCACAATTTATCTATTTGACTGTTGGTCTGTTAGTTTCCTTGTGTGATATTATGAGTTTAGAAATGACAAGAAGAAAACCAACATCTAAAGATCATTTTCTCAAAATATATTTTCAGAGTTGGCAATACCAGACCAAATTTTACTGCTTTACTATGTACAAAGTACTTTCCAAAGTAGTTAAACTCACATATATTACCATCAGAAATGTGTATGAGTACTTATTTTATTGAGGCCTTTCAACTTTTCCTTGACTTTCTTAGGATAGTTTCTAACCTGGCAATCAGCATTTCTTCTTTTCTCCCATTTTGGGGATTGATAGAAGAAATGCAGATTTCCCCAAGCTGGTGTCAACTCAAAGCATTTTGGTTATTATTATGTATTCTCACCACTCCTGCACATTCTTTCCCTATATAGAATATGTCCTTATTCCTAATTCTATATCCAAACCTTCAGTCTAATTAAATGAACTGTGAATTGTAAATTCCAGGCATTCATCAAGACAATTGTGGATAAGAACGAAGAGCCTAAATTGGATAAATAGGGGAAACAATATAACATTTCCCCCCTTTTCCACAAATATAAACATGACATTTTGATTTAAAAAAAAATAAAGAGATGCAGGAGAATTTAGAATCAAAGTTTTAAAACTGGACCTTCAGGCTAGGAAAGAGGCAGGGGATAGGTGGTTGAGGCTAAAAAAAAAGAAAAAGGGTGAATGAGTCAATCAGAGAAAGACAATTATCATACGATCTCTCTGATATGAGGAACTTGAGGGGCAGGGTGGGGGGTTGTGGGG
>LNAC01000375.1:941057-983199 GCA_002007465.1 Ailurus styani | reverse complement strand
GTAGGGAGGGAAAAATAATGAAACAAGATGGGATGGGGAAGGAGACAAACCATAAGAGACTTCTAATCTCATAAAACAAACTGAGGGTTACTGGGGGGTGGGAGGGTAGGGATAGGGTGGATGGGTTATGGACATTGGGGAGGGTTTGTGCTTTGGTGAATGCTGTGAAAGATGTAAGCCTGATGATTCACAGACCTGTACCCCTTGGGCAAATAATAAAAATAAAAATAAAATAAAATAAAATAAAAAATAAAAAAAGAGCAGGAGGAAAAAAAAAAGGGTGAATGAGGAATCTTTATGTTGGAAATATTCTACATCTTGACTGTAGTACTGTTCGTGTGACTCTATACATGTGATAAAACTACATAGAAGTTGCATAGAATTATATGTGTACAAAATGCACATAAACATACTCAAATGACTGCATGTAAGATTGGTGAAATCTGAGTAAATTTGACGAATTGCATTAATGTCCATTTCCTAGTTATGATATTGTACCATAGTTATGCAAGATGTTACTATTGGAGAGACAGGCATCCAGGATATCTGAATCTCTAGTATTATTTCTCACAACTGCAATGTGAAATTAAAATTACCTGAAAACTGAAAAAAAATTTAAAAATGGACCTTTAGTCTTATAAAACATAGAAAGAGGTAGAGGTCTATTTTTTCAAGTTCTCTGGATGGGTTTCGTAATTTCAAGACACTATGGGTAAATATAGTCAAGTTTTAATAAAAAATAAGTTCGATCTTTTATAACTTTAAATTTGTATATATTTATTTAAAAGTCAAAATGAAATACATAGTATAGCCGGATAAAACTCTACAATTACAAACTCTTCAAATGAAGGACAAACTCAATAACTTTTCCCCATTGTGGTTTAGTTATATATATAACAAGTGTAGACCATCTGGGCAAGACTACAAGAGGTCTGAATTTAACCTACATAAATGATCTAGAAGATTTGCAATCTACATTGCTCTATTAGCTATATTCCTCTAATAAACATTATTAGTAATCATTTAAACTTTGACATAAGATTGTTTTCATTTTTACTTATTTAAAAAATGAAAGAGTCGTAGAGCAATTCTGGAAAAATGAATTCATGAATGAACAAATGAATGAATCGACAGTTTAGAGAGGGAAGTAATGGTGACAATGGGGTTTTCGAAAGGAAGTCATGCAGTTCTCTGTCCTGGAGCTCCCATAACTTTCAAATACTACATACTAGATGAGAAAATCTACTCTGACATCGAAGCCAAAGAGAAAAATAAATCTTAGGTCTGTCAGAAACTTTCTCTAAAGAGAAAGCCACAAGAATTCTGTACTCTTGGATAAAAAAAAAATAAAGAATGGTAGTTAAGGGAATGATTTTATAATCACCAAGAGGAGAAATCCCCTAATGATTCCTGATAGTACCCCATTAAAATGAAAAGGATTGACCAGATGGAGCCCCTAAGGCCTTGCTTCTTGCCCTATTCTTCTGCATGTAAAGAATGAAGACAATTCTCATATTCTTTCATTTAACTTGTTTGTTCATTGCAGAATTCTTGTTGAGCAAAAATATGTTTTTTCTTATAGATCAGGAGGAGATAGCTAACCGTATTTTAGAATGCATATAAATGAAAATTTAGTTCCATGTTTATTGAGGCTCCATGTTTCATAACATTAAAGTTTAGTTAGTGAACATAAAAAAAAATGATGATTTTAAAAGATTGCAGGACAGGTTCTTGTGGTAGAGTTGTGGTTGGAAACAGCCGCACTTGAGAGTTCAAGGACAACTTCCTTTAGATGATGATGCTCAGCTAAGAAAGTGCAATCTTTGATCCCATCTTGAAAGAAAGGATATATACTAAACCCATAAAAGGAAAGGGGAAATTAAGTTGTTTAGTTACTCTTTTCAACTACATCCTCCTAATTTTCTAAAATTTTGCCAGGAGTTTAAAAGTTCAAGCTATAAAGGTATTTGTTTTCAAAAGACATAGAAGGAGGCGCCTGGGTGGCTCAGTGGGTTAAAGCCTCTGCCTTCTGCTCAGGTCATGATCTCAGGGTCCTGGGATCGAGGCCCGCATGGGGAGCCTGCTTCCTCCTCTCTCTGCCTGCCTCTCTGCCTACTTGTGATCTTATCTCTCTCTGTGTCAAATGAATAAATAAAATCTTAAAAAAAAAAGACATAGAAGGAGTTGGATTTGTTTTTATTAGATACTAGAGCAAGAAAAAATAACCAAAATAAAACAAAAGCACTCATTTCTTTCCTCTCATTACAGCACCAAAAATACATTTGAATTTATCCTATATAAGATGATATGAAATAGAGATGACACATCTAGTTAGTATTACCAAATCAGCCAGATGTTTTCTGTTTTTTCTCTAGGGGAAGTACATTTGATCTCTGAAACACTTTTCTTGGCTTCTGTTCTTCTAGACTACTGGTTTTAATCCTCCCCCTGTGGCTACTGCTTTTTAGTCACCTTAGAAAAAATCTGTTCATTGCCTTCTCTCTTAAAACGGATTTCCTTGGGATTTTAACCTTGTCCTTTGCTGGAATGCTCTCTCATATAACAATATTTATTAGCATTCCCATATATTAAATATTCAGAAATCTACATATCAACACAGATCTGCTCACCAGTTCCCATGTATGCTCACTATATCATATGTTGAACATCACTACAAGCACTTCAAATTCAACATTTCTAAACCTGTTTTCCCTTCAGTATTCCCTGTTTCAATGAATGGTGTCACACTATGTGTAGTTACCCAGTTGGTGTTACACTTGACTCTTTCTTCTGCCTTACTGACCCATTCAATCCATCATTAAGTCTTATTGTCTTCATCCGTCATTCTCAACAACTTTTGGTTGCTCTGTATTCTAAATGTCAAGGTATTGTCCAGATCACCATCAAGAGAAGGGAAGATGAGTCAGAGAGGAAACTAAATTACCTAAGAAATGTGGTCTGTATAAGAACTAATGAAATGTCAACGTGGATAGCCCTGGAAACGTCACACTTTTTTGAGCAAGCAGAGTTTTTAAAGTGACAGAGTAAAAGTAATGTTAAAAAAGAAAAAGAAAGAGATATCATTTCATCAAAAACAAATATTGACATTTTAATCAACAGACATAACTTTCCTCTCCTAGCTTAAGTCCTTCTTATGGCCTACTATGTGGGCCGTTTGTGAAACTGAGCTTGAATATTCAATATGTTTGGCAAAAAAGGACTATATCTGGTAAGTTGTGACTATAGCTTGATATTGTGATAATTAATTTGAATAATCAAAACCATACTTACCAGAAAATTCACAGCTCTAAGATGGCTTTCATTTTGCCTGCCTAAACACAAGCAATCATTGCCATTGTGTATTTGAAATATTTAGATTCATAGAAGGAAATGTTTTCTGCTCTCTCATACCTCTTCATATATATATTTTGCTAATTCTTACTTTACTTATTTTGTTTGTTTCTGGGTTCTTTTTATCTAAGTGCTTTTATTTTACTTTATTAGTTTTATTAATATTAGTAATAAAATTTTTATTAATTTTATTCATTAGTTGATTTCTCGGGAATAGGTAATTCACTGAAAAATATTCTGCTATGTGCATTTGTAAAGAAATAAAAATATTCAGATCAGAAGCATTATTTCTGATTTTCTTAATACTTTTTATCATTTATTTTGTGGCAAATACTGTTCTAAGTGCTTGATGTGCACTAACATTTCATGCACAAGTCAATGTTATGGGGTAGGTGTTATGATATCTTTCTTTTTTAAATGAGTCACCATGCAGGTAAGTGACCTACCTAAGGCCACACTTGTATGAAATTCCAGCTTCTTTCTTAAGAACTCTGATATGTAAGGACAAGACATTTTTTTTAATATTACTGAGATGAGACTATTATACAACATAGACTATTGGTTTATTTATGGTTTTGTTTCATTCTCCTTCCCATATATCCTTTGTAGAATTTGTCATCATCTTACTTTTGTTCTGTGAAACTATTTATTCATAATTCACTACTTTCTAATTATCTTCTAGACACTAAGGTGAAAGTGATAATTAGAACATTTGATACTAAGTAAAATAAGGTGACTGAAATTTTGGTTTTATGGATTTAACATTTGATTTTCTGCTACTGTGAAACAGTAAGAGAAAGAACATTGAGCATAGTTCATTATCTTTGTTTCCCAAAGAACAGAATAGATTAGTTTGCTAGAGCTGCCACAAAAATAGCCTAACTTAGGTGGCTTAAACAGCTTAAATTTATTCTTTCTTATCTTCTGAAGGCTAGAAGTCCAAGATCAAGGTGTTGGTGGGTTTAGTTTCTTCTGAGGCCTCTCTCCTGGTCTTGTAGACATCTGCCTTCTCTCTGTATCCGCACATGGTGTTTCCTCTGTCCCTGTGCAGCTCCAGTGTCTCTCTGAGGGCCCAAATTTGCTCTTCTTATAAGGACCTATTCAGACTGGATTAAAGCCCACCCTACTGGTCTCATTTACCTTTAATTACCATTTTAAAGGCCTTCCCATCAAAGACAATCAAAGTCTAAGGTAGTGGGGGATAGGACATCAACATATGATTTTGGCGGAGATATAATGTGATCTCTAACACAACATTAAAAAATTACTAGAATTGATAATCACTAAACACTGATTTTATGTGCCTTTTCTTTCCAAAGATTTTATTTATTTGTTTGTTAGAGAGAAAGAGAGAGAGAGAGCATGAGCAGGGGGAGCGGCAGGAGGAGAAGCAGGCTCCCCACTGAGCAGGGAGACTGATGAGGGACTTGATCCCAGGACTTGACCCCAGGACCCTGGGATCATGACCTGAGCTGAAGACAGGCATTTAACCAACTGAGCCACCCAACCTGAGCCAACCCAGGCATCCCTTTATGTGCCTTTTTAAAGAATGGATACATTAGGTATCCATTCTTTACATTAAAGTATACATTAGGTATACTGGGTGGCTCAGTTCATTGAGGTTTGCCTTGGCTCATGTCATGAACTCTGGGTCCTGGGATCAAGTCTGTGCTGGGCTTTCTGCACTGCAGGGAGTCTTCTTGTCCCTCCCCTCTGCTCCTGCCCCCTGCTTGTGTGCTCCCTCTCTCTCTATCTTAAATAAATAAATAAGAAATTTTTAAAAAAGAATAAGTACACTAGAAAGGATAGTTTGATATGCCTAGCTACCTTTCTAATACCAAATTTAGGTGTTATTAATCATTGCTAAATGTAACTCTGGTCTAAATCAAGTCTAAAAATGAACACACTTTGAAGTATCTCTCTGTAATTATAGCCTTGAAGGGAATATCTAGTATGCTTTCTGAGTTTTAATTCCAGATTATTTTAGGATTTGGCAATAAAAGGCTTTTACAAGTACTTCTTCCATTACATTTTCTCTGTTAATGGAAGTCTTTAATTTTCTGTATAAGTTTTGCTAAGAGTTAAGAACCTGCAGAACACAAGACGACCTGTTACTCCTGTTACTCTGTTACTGATTAAGTAACTTTTATATAAGGAAAATATTAATTTCAACTGCCGGAGGCCAGCTCCAGCAACAGTCAGGGGTCCTGGAAGGAAAGGACGGCGTCGGCGATATGAAATGAGGAGACGGACTCAGATGATGTTTCAGGAGTCTCCCAAAACCTCAGGGCTCGGGGTCCTTTATTTATATCATTGTAACAAAGGGTGATAAAACATAACCAGAATGTTTATTTATTAATTAAAGGAACCTTCGTAGATGCACCTGGTATTTCTCAAAAAGCTTGATTAGATGATGAGGCCTGTTCTGCTTATCTGTATAGTGCCCCCTTTGTTATGGTTACTCCTAGTTCTGATGTAAATCAAGGGTTTTGTGTAAGGTCATTAAGCCCTAAAGTTAAATACTATATATCCTGGGGGGGAGGCACAGCATGGCGCCAGATTCTTTCTCGGCAATTATCCCGGATTC
This sequence comes from Ailurus styani, assembly GCA_002007465.1. Taxonomy (NCBI): domain Eukaryota; kingdom Metazoa; phylum Chordata; class Mammalia; order Carnivora; family Ailuridae; genus Ailurus; species Ailurus styani. The sequence continues at coordinate 977,261 of LNAC01000375.1, read as the reverse complement.
CATTTTGGCCTGTTTATCTATAGAAAGAGTAAATTATCCACACCTCGAAAAAGTCAATTATCCGACTATATTTCTTCCAATAACTATGTTTATACTATCTACTTTTACATTGATTGATAATACGGGATCTCCAAATAGTAAATTTAACCTATGTTTAACAAATCTAGTCTAATCTTACCATTCATACTGATATGCGTCATTCGAGCTACAAGCCGCTTTTAATTGGAAGGGGTTGATTAATGCTTTGCCCATTGCATTCTCCTCGCCTTGCAGGAGGGAGGCGCCCCATACCGTGTAGCGGGGGTTCACCCTCTTGTGCCATGCAGACGGCTCACATCATTCAACTATTTCTGTGCCCATTGTGGGTCAGAAGAAACAAAGATCAGAAGGTCCTTTCTATCTTCCATGTGGATTTTATTCTCCAAAGGATTCTCTGATACTTTGTTCAGTTCTCCTTTACTTCTCTTCTCCACTGCTTCAGACACAAGGGACAATGGTTTTCAATCTCTGAGCACTGTACTTCAGCCCTCTTGCCACTTATCTTATAAATGGAACAGCTAAAACAGTTACCTCTTTAAGGCATACTTTCTATTTTCCGAAATAAGTTATACATTACATCTCAATAGAGCCATTTTTAAACAGATGTACCAAGATTTTTCCAAATATGAAAAAAATGTGTCTTGGAGACTAAAATGTTACTGTTTTATAATAAAATAAATTAAGTAGAAGGCTGGTATCTTCCTGGCCAGGCTATATTTATTTTTTCTTTAAATTACTGAAATTATAACCTACTACTAGTCACCCAGACACTCTCCAAGGTGTTCTACATGCTTCCGTCATGATATTTGCTGTACAATTATATGAATTTATGAAAGACTATCATATTTTATATATACTGTTGCTTTAATACTGTTAAAAATTCTGAAAATCAATCTGGAAAATATAGAAAAGTGTTTTCAATATTAATACCTTTTTTTTTTTGTCTCATAGATATGAAGGACACAAAGGTCACCAATGTATATTTGGACTATTTGCAGTAAGGTTAAATTGGAAGCTATAGTCTTATAATTAGAATATAATTAAGAGTCTAGAAATACAGAAAAATTAGGTAATATTTCATGATCATTAAAGGGAAATTCATATTCTATATATTTACAAAGATGGACATACATTTTATAGAAAAATTTTAAATAGTTTTTACTCAAATTATCTGGATAGATATACATTCAATTACAAAAAAGAATATATCTACATGTGAGTTAAATAAGAAAAATGATTTAAATAGTGGTTGTAAAATTTGTCATTGAAAATATAATGAACATTTTAGACGAGGTTGAATAACAAAGACCCCCTGAAAAAGAAAGAATAAATGTATATGTTTTCATAATGCTCTAAATCATTAATAGAACAAAGATCCAAAATTTTTTGAAAAAATATAATCTATTTTAAAATTAAGGAATAGGGCGCCTGGGTGGCTCAGTGGGTTAAAGCCTCTGCTTTCGGCCCAGGTCATGATCTCAGGGTCCTGGGATCGAGGCCCGCATCGGGCTCTCTGCTCAGCGGGGAGCCTGCTTCCCTCTCTCTCTCTGCCTGCCTCTCTGCCTCCTTGTGATCTCTCTCCCTCTGTGAAATAAAAAAAAAAATAAATAAATAAATAAATAAAATAAAATTAAGGAATAGGTACATCACATTCCATAATTTTGATATACTATTTTTATTATATGTGTGTGTGAATACAGTGGGACACATAGAAAAAGGATTTCAGCAGTCTACCTTATATTTATTCAGTTAGATTAATAGAAGAATTAGATTGAAAAATCATTAGAAACTTCTATTGTTATCTTCAGACTTACTGATAAGGGGTAGAAATTTGGCTGGCCATTTGGAACATGGTCTTCACAAAACTCATCTTGGTGGAGATGAGTTTAATTTTTCTTTAAAGATTTACTAATTTATTTGCGAGACAGAGAGAGCATGCACAATGGGGAAAGGCAAACAGAGAGAGAGAGAGGGAGAGCTTTGAGCAGACTCTGCACTGAGCACAGAGCCCAACATGGGCTTGATCTCACAATCCTGAGATCATGACCTGAGCCAAAACCAAGAATCAGATGCTTAACTGACTCTGCCACCTAGATGTCACTTGGTGGAGTAAGTTTAAAAGATAGGCAGTAAATATGAGTTAAAATTTATTTTAATCCAAAAATAGTTGTGAAGGAAGATGTCCTTAGCTATGGGTAGGTTGGAAAGGCCACTTAACAGAGAAGAAACACCCTTAAACAATTTTGAAACTTCAGATCAACAGGGAATGTGTAGAAATATGCCCTACACTAGAAAATACAGAGTAACTTTTCTCTAGCCTAATTTTTCAGTAAATTTTCTAGCTTGTTCTGGTGAGTCAAAATATCAAGAATCCTGAATAATTCAGCTTTTAGTCTCAATAAGGTACTTCTGATCAAGTACATTCAGAAAAAAAAGCCTCTAGGGCGCCTGGGTGGCTCAGTGGGTTAAAGCCTCTGCCTTCGGCTCAGGTCATGATCTCAGGGTCCTGGGATCAAGGCCCGCATTGGGCTCCCTGCTCAGTGGGGAGCCTGCTTCCTCCTGCCTCTGCCTGCCTCTCTGCCTACTTGTGATCTCTCTCTCTCTGTCAAATAAATAAAATCTTTAAAAAAAAATCCTCTAAAAACCAAACTTCCAAATTTTGACTATCACCCCCACCCCAGACAGCTTAAAGGCAAAACAGATAATATGTGTTGTTAATATACATCACTTTTTACCAGTTCCTAAGGAAAAGGGCCCAGAGTATCTCAGATAAACTCCTTGAGAGGAGCTGATCTACACAGGGAAGCCTAGCTGAGTCTGCTTGACACAGAGTTTTAGACTGTGACAAGAGACAAAGGCAATAGAAATATATAGAAATATATTTGGCAATAGAAATATTCTTGAATAAGCCTGGTGGTGAATCACACAAAATATGAGAAGCCCTGTCTTTCATTTGTTCTACGTCTTATCCTAATCTAATAATAAGTTTTATAATTTAATATAATTATCTTTGGCTTCATAGACTTCTATTTTGATTAGTTGGTTTCAAACTTAAAATATTGTGGCCTTGGCTTTTTGGGGTACTGTTTTAAATTTGTTGTTCACCAGGTATCTGAGTGGCTCAGTCAGTTAAGCATCCAACTCTTGGTTTCAGCTCAGGTCATGATCTCAGAGTCATGAGCTCAAGCCACTCAGAGTGGAATCTGCTTGAGACTCTCTCTCCCTCTCCTTCTGCCCCTTGCCCTCTTGCTTGTTCTTTCCCTCTAAAATAAATAAACAAACCTTAAAAAAAAAAACGCTGTTTTCCACTAATTATGGGACACAAAATAAATTTAATTGGTGAGAATCATTATTACTATTTAATAATAATAATAAAATACACAAAAGAGAAATAACAGTGTATCATAGTTTGTATGCATAAACATACATTTCAGGGGTGTGTGTGTGTGTGTGTGTGTGTGTGTGTGAAGATGTAAAAAGTATATATATTTTTTTGTGTGACAGAGTTAAAAAGTTTAAAAGCCACTGCCCTAGACATATTATAAAGTATAGGTATCATATTTGGTTCTGAACACATAACCCAAATCCCCCATTTAATCAAAGACTTTAATGTAATTTCAGAACCTTTGGAAAATAACAAATTTAAGCCTAAATACACAAGAAATATTTTAATGGGGGCCATACTACCTAAAAAGAGGCACTTGTTAACAACTCCAGCTACACCATTTCCCGATTCCTAAGAACCATTCATATACCATAACACTTAGAAATAAGTGTGGCCTGCCATAAATGTAGCAGACAGAATTCTCCTTGAAATTCAACTTTCTTAATAGGAAATATTCACCTTAATTGATTGTTGTAGAGAAACTGTGGGGTCATCCAATTTTCAAGCTATCACCTAAAGGGATAGGATACTTTGGCCACTGTCTCCCAGAGTTAGTTTACTTTTGTTGTCAAAAGCAGGAGACTTTCAAAAGGAATGTATGTCCCTCAGTATTTGGATAAAAAAAAAAAGTCTCATTTTTTACTGGCATATTTTCTTATATGTTTTGAAATATTAACACTAGATAATACTCAAAAATTTCTGTTAATTTAAAAGATACTTTTTCTTTTTTAAGATTACACTATTAATAAATAAATATATTTGCTATTTTTTATTTCTTCTTCCCTAATCAGTGTATTATGCTGTTTAAAAGAAAGCTCCTAGGACGCATGGGTGGCTCAGTTGGTTAAGTGTCTGACTCTTGATTTAGACTCAGGTCATGATCTCAGGGTTGTGAGATTCAGCCCTGAGTTGGGCTCCATGCTAGGCATGGAGCCTGCTTACGAGTCTCTCCCTCACACTCCCTCTGATCCTTCCCCATGTTAAAAAAAAAGAGAAAAGTTCTGTATACATCTATGCTTACAGGGATCCATGATATTGTTGCTACCACTAAAAAATAAACAGGAAAATAAGCAAAAGTTTAAAAATGACATAGATGTTTTAGAAAAATTCTAAATGAGATAAGAAAGAACAGATGAAAGATAAAAGTAAGAACATACTTAAGGTAAAAACTACTCCATAATTGCTTCAGATTAAAAAGAAGAATTCATTGCTTAAAGAAGGGAAGTTAAGATATTAAGATAAGAGAATGGAATGAAAATATACTTAATAATGCCTAGAAGAGATATTTAATGGACAGTAACAATGATTTCCCAGGATTTAAAAATAAGTTAAAAATTTAAAAATTAATTATAAACATCTAAAACACAGAATTAGCACTAATTTAAATAATGTTGAGCGTAGTAATAGCCTTTAGGAGTCACAGAGTTGCTACCAAGATAGACATAGAAAAGAAAGGAACTATCATGAATAAGAGAACAAATGAAACATAAGAGAAATGGAATTTGCTAAAACACTTTGTATTTGCAATTTTGATTAGTTTTACTCAGTCCCATAAAATTTTTCAAGTAAAAGAAACAGATGACCTAAAACATAACCAAAAAAAAAATATATATATATATAAGCTATTTTTAGGTCTATTTTCCTTAACATTAGATTTCAAAAGACAGAAAACTAGAATTGTGAACCCCTGAATTTTTCAAACCCAGAAAGTTTAGGAACACTTATAATGGCAAACAAATAAGACAATAACTAAAATAAACATATGGTCTACCACTCAAAAGTATGTCATCCCTTCAGGAGGGAAAATGTTAAGTTGTAATTAAAAAAACATATCAAAACGAAGTCACAAATAGGGACCATACGGAGTACCTCGCTTCACCACTTTGGAACAGGAGTATGGGAAGGGAGGAATGAAAAGGAGCCAAAAGTTCTTGTTTGAACTAGTATCTTCAAAATCTGACTTGGGGTGTTATAGGATGTCAGATGTTTAAAGCTAGTGTTTTCTTCATGGTGTTTTGGGGAACTTTTTAGGTTAGAGATCTCAATCACTGGCACATCCATCAACAGTTCTTTTTACCCAAGAGAGTGAGTCTTTGCTTCATGTAGCTGTGAACACTTCTTTTCCCAGCTCCAGGACTTCCCTTGGTTCACTAAGTCTCTTTCCCCTGACCTCCCTTCTCCACGCCAGGTAGTAGCAGTAAGCAATATCTAAAACGGATCCATTTCCTATTAACAAGATCTTCACAGGCTTCCCTTACTCTTCACAAACTTCCCTTACTCTGCTCTCTTGAGTTTTTATTAGTCTTCAAGTAAGGGAAAGTTTTTAAAAGTCTTCAAGAAACCTGGAACAAGCTTGCTTCAATTTTTTTTGACAACCTATATATTATATTTGCTTTGGAAAATCACATCTGTCATATGACCACGCCACACAGAAACGTGAAAATACCATTGCAAGAACCAAACTAAATAAGAGAAATAAGCAGGATGATGAGGGAACTTCAAACTAAGTTAAATAAGGAAATCTTGACCCTGTGGCTTTATACTAAGAAAAAGATAAATCGGGCGCCTGGGTGGCTCAGTGGGTTAAAGCCTCTGCTTTCGGCTCAGGTCATGATCTCAGGGTCCTGGGATCGAGGCCCACATCGGGCTCTCTGCTCGGCGGGGAGCCTGCTTCCTCCTCTCTCTCTGCCTCTCTGCCTACTTGTGATCTCTCTATCTCTGTGTCAAATAAAGAAATAAAATCTTTAAAAAAAAAAGATAAATCTGAGGAAATATTTATCTTCAAATATTTGAGAAAATAAAATTAGAATTGTTGAAATATTGATAACCAACAGAACTATTTCCAGGGAATAAAAAGTTCTGGGAGAGAGACTTTTCTCAATGACATTAAGATGTATCTATGAAATGAATGAATGAGAGTTGAATGAATCAACAATTATGAAATCAATATAAAAAAACAAAATAGCCGTCATCAAAACTAATAAGAGCATATTGGTGAATGAAGAAATAAAGGTTACTGATTTCTGAGATTACCTAAATGTTTCCCCATATCATGTTTTTCTAAATTTTACACAGTCTTAGTATTGTAAGTGGGTGGAGCACAAACACATACGCACACACTATCTTATACATACCACTTTCTCACCCATACAACCTCATTTGCTATTCAGGAAATGTAAGGTTCTTTCATCCTGCTCATTTCTTTTCTTTTCTTTTCTTTCTTTCTTTCTTTTTTTTTTTACTGAGTTTACAGCATTGGAATTTATGATTATATAAACATAAGCTGATAGAAATGAATTTTATATTTAAGAAATGGATTCTAGATGTTGGAGTCAAGAATTCCTCACTGGTCCTTGATTTTTGTTTTACTGCTTTTGGTTTTCACGGAAAGCCTGTTTTAGAAAGCCAGAAACTACATCCCTATGCCCCTGACAGAATAGGCCAATGTTCCCTTTTGTTTTTGTTTTTTTTTCTATTCCCTGAAGACAAATTAATGAGCAAAGCAGAGAACAGTTATTTTATATTTAATTTTTTTAATTCAAAAATTTAAATGAAAGAAATCTTTATTCTTTTCTACCATTGCTTGAGTTTGTGTCCATCTCTAAAACAATCAAGGGCACAGTCTGATAACAGCCTAGAATCATGGACAGATGGACAGAAAAGTTCCTTGGGTGCTTTATTAGTTTCTGCCATTCTTGAACTGGTAATCAATAAAAAAGTTTTCTCATAAAATAAATTGAATATTTCACAGGTAAAAAGTGATTATCTTCTTTATTCCCATGGCTGATCTTAATAACTCACAAAGTCCGTAGGCACTTTGTGATGTCTGTGAGTTATGAGACTTTCATACTCATGAAAGAAATATAATAATCACCCTTCACTGCAGAGATATTCTACACCTCTCATATTAAATCAGTAAGAGGCACATGGTTCCTTGTAATTGCAAGAAGGCTGAATAAACATGTCAGATATCTATCTAAATTTAGATGTAGGACACCTGAGGATCATTGTTTTGAAAAGAGATTTTATGGACATTTTATTATACTTGATTTAGGGAAATATGATTCAGTATGGCCTAATAAATTTTAGGAAGCTCCTTGACTTATTTCATAATTGCTTCTTTAAGCATATCACCTTCACATTGAAAAGTACTATTAGAATATTTCAATCTATCATTCTTATATTTTTATGAAAGAGATTTAGCAATTATGTTAACTTCTAATTTGTATGTATTGTTTGCAAAGCACCCACTCTGCTATATAAAACCATGGGGATTCCGACAAAATTGGTTCCTTGAGAAAAAAACAAGGTAGCTGCACAGACTGCATTAACAGGAACCAGTGGATCAATTGAATCTCTCCTGAGAAATAGAAACAATGCATCTCTCTATACTTACTGAATAAATAAGACTAAACAAAGAAAACAGAAGGATAAGATAAGCAGACAATATATTTTAGAGGCAACAGTCCTTTAAAAATAATGGCATTGTTCACATTTATGAGGAAACTCTGGCTAGAGAAGTTGAATAATTTATTCAAGGACACAAAATTATATTTGGTCAGCTGAAAAACTGGAACCAAACATTATTTAATTATTTTTTAAATTAACACAGAAAGTTTAATAGTTTTTGGTGTGCATATTTAATACCATGTGTAGATTTCTGCAACTGCCACTATAATCAGGACATATAATGATTCCATTGCCCTCCAAAATTCCCTTCTGCTACTCCTTTGAAATTACACCTTCTTTTTGCCTCTAAACTCTGGAAAACACTGAATATTTTTTTTAAAGATTTTATTTATTTATTTGACACATAGAGATTACAAGTAGGCAGAGAGGCAGGCAGAGAGACAGGGAGAGGAGGAAGCAGGCTCCCCGCTGAGCAGAGAGCCCGATGCGGGCCTTGATCCCAGGACGCTGAGATCATGACCTGAGCCGAAAGCAGAGGCTTTAACCCACTGAGCCACCCAGGCACCCAGGAAAACACCAAATATTTTTTGTCACTGTGGTTTCGGCTTTTCCAGAATATCATATAAATGGAATCATACAATATGTAATCTTTTAAAAGTGACTGCTGTTACTTAGCATAATGCCTTTGCAATTCATTCATGTTTGTACATCTATCGATTGTTTCTTCTTTTTTAGTGTGGAGTTGTATTCCATTACAGTCCAAGACAAGATCATGGAATCCATGATAAGGGGTTTGGCTTTTCTTCTGATTGTCAAGTCATTTTATCAGGGGTTTGATGTGATCTGAATATATGTGAGTTCACTCTAGCTCTTTTGTGGATAATATAGTATAAGCAAGAGTGGAAGAAGGAAGGTAGAATATGTAGGAGGCTAGAGCTGTAATTGGATGTGAGAGTGATATATTCTGGAGGTATCCAGGGTGGATATGGAAAACAAGGAAAAAATACAAAATACATTTGAAAGGTGGGGTTGACAGGATTTGAGGTATGAAGGAAAAAAGAATCAGGTATTCTCTTGCTTTGCTAATTTCTGTTGGCTTTGAGTTTTCTGCACCTCTGGCCCACCTTATTAGAACCTATACTTAGTTTCCTTAGACTTAGTTTTCTTCCGAGCGAGCAAAGTACCTGTATAATTGGATTCAGTTATATATCCCAAATAGGACACCATATTTGAGGTGTGAAAACTGGTGGCAAATATCTTAATTATGTCTCTGCCAATGAAGAACTTGAAATCCATTCAAGTACTCAACTACACTAGAAAAGATGCCGAAACATTGGCAGAATGTCTTCTGCCACTTACAGTAGATGTTGTATCAGATTGTTGAATTAAGCATTTATTCAAATATACTTTTGTTTTATATATTTATTTGCAATCTCTAACTTAGAAGCTTATAAAATAAGTAGATTGAGGGATTGACTGTAAAATAAAAATAGCACACAATAATCTGGTTGATTCAAATTGTACTAAGTTTATAATTAAATCTAAGTAAAGACGTATATATGTATGTATCTATTTTTTTAAAGTTTTTATTTATTAGACAGAGAAAGAAAGAGAGAGCACAAGCAGGGGGAGGGGCAGAGGGAGAGGGAGAAGCAGACACCCCACTGAGCAGGGAGCAAGATGAGGGACTTGATCCCAGGAGCCTGGGATCATGACCTGAGCCAAAGGCAGACCTTAACCAACTGAGCCACCCAGGTACCCCTGTATCTACCTATTTATCTATATATCCATCTATCTAATATTTCATACAAGAGTTTTTAATGCTCTGATCCTGCAAGTTATGTTAGTTTATCACAATTTTTACATGATACATGTTAATTTTGATCAAATAAAGTGGGATCTGCGGTTTATACATAAATAAAATAACCCATTGACTACATAGTTCTTACCCTTTCCAAAGTTTACTTAAATATACATAAAATACTTTCTAAGAATTCATTATTTAAAGAAATATTTTACTTTATAATGAGAAAAAATTATTTCCTTAGTATTAACCTCAGTATTAAAATAACTTGAAATTAACTTTTAAAAATGCAATATAAATGTATAATATGTAAATTATTAACAGATTAAGAAAGTGATTAAAGTCTTTTCAAATGGTCTTATTTATAGCTAATATACATGTGCACTGCTTTGCAAGAACACACATATATATGTATGTATGCATATATATATACATATATATATATATAATCAAGTATAGCAAAAAATAGCAAAAAATACAAGTATTAAGTAGAAAAACAGAATGATTGAAGGAAGGACACATAAGGAAATTCCTCTGGAGGAGGGAGTATTTTGTTTTCATGTTTACTTGATCTGCTGTGTTTGCTTGGAACCCACTGGAGTAATCTATTCATCAGGATTAAACATTCATGAGTCCCTTAAAAGCAGGTGTTTAGTTTTTCCAGCTCTGAATATGGCAGTTCCAAAAAGGCTTCACAAGAAAAGTGAAGCTCTCATAAGGGAGTGTTTCTTTTTCAAATGTTTAATTAGTTTTCAAGACTCTCACTGAATTTCAACAAAGTTGAGCTATTGACCAGAACACCTGTTTGGTTCTGAAGACTACTTTCAGCGTTTAATTTCAGGCTTGTCCAAGTTTAAGTAAAATTAAAAATTAAAACATATCAGCAACATTTAAAGGTTAAGACCATCAGTTCTTTTGGTAATTAGTGTTATATCATTCACCTAGAGATACTCACATGACAATAATATGTATGTCATAATAATATCTATTGAATTTTTATTATTTATTTATTTATATTGAGAGAGAGAGAGAGAATAGGGGTGGGGAGGCAGAAGGAGAGGGAGAGAGACAATCTTAAGTAGGCTCCTGGAGCCTGATGCAGGCTCAGTCTCATAACCCTGAGATCATGACCTGATCTGAAATCAAAAGTCAGATACTTAACTGATTGAGACACAGGTGTCCCTATGAGATTTTTATTACAATTTAGAATTAATTAAAAGAACTAATAGTTTAAACTGCAGTCTTTTTCAAGCACAGTGAACATAAGAAGACCACAGCATTTAGAGTTTTCTCTAAGATTATTATTTATAGAAGATTTTTGAGAATCTCTCTTCATTTTCATTTCCCTTCAAAATTTAATAAGTAATATCCAGTGGAATTAAAATATTGTAGCACCATTAAAACAAAATACATTTTTATTCTATCTAAATCAGTATTTTTAAACCTAGAAGAGTTGTTTTTGGTAACATGTATAAATATATGTGTGTATAACACTGTTATATATATACACCCACAATCCTATATGCATAGAAATCGAGGCCATTTTAAATGTATGTGGTTATTCTTTTCCCCCATCCATGTGTTCTTATGCATTCCATGTAGTAGGATAATACTATTCTGCACCCACTGTGAGAAGACATAGACTAAGGAATATAGGCTGACTGCAGTGCCCACAACCCTCCTTTCTGTCTTCTCTCATATGGTGGCCTCTCCTTTCATTCCCAGACATCCCTGGCCATCTGGCCAAGCAGAAGCCACTCCTTTCACAGTCTCTGAGTAGTCTCTTTTTATTGACTTATTTTCAACACACTTAATTTTATAAACAACTGCTTTATTATTTTCAGTAAAAATAAAGATCTTCCCCTCAAAATAAATACAATAAAGATCTTGATGTGAAAAAATTTGTGACTCAAACCTCCCCAACAGTTGTAAGAAGTTTCTAGTATTACCCTTCCTGGTCTCTTCAACATAAAAAAAATCCAGAGAACAATTTAACTTAATGTTGAAAATAAGTAATGCATCTTATTTTTAATGACCATGTGCCTTTTTAAAGAGTATTGGAATAACATTTATTTTTTAAAAGATTTTTTTATTTATTTGAGAGGGAAAGAGAGAGAGCACGAGAAGAGGGAGGGCACAGGGAGAAAGGGAAACAGAGTCCGCACTGAGCAGGGAGCCCAACACGGGGCTTGATTCTAATACCCCAGGACCCCAGGACCCTGGGATCATGACCTGAGCTGAAGGTAGAAGCATAACCCACTGAGCCACCCAGGCGCCCCTGGAATAACACTTAAAAGCTTGAGTTCAAAGTCTAAGTTTCTAAACTTATGATGGTTGGGTAGTTAACTTAAACCTACATGGACCTGATTTTTATTCTCTATAAGATCAAGGGTTTTTTTTCTAGACAATTTTTTAAAAGATTTTGTTTATTTATTTGAGAGAGAGAGAGAATGAGAGAGAGAGAGAGAATGAGAGGGGTGAGGGGCAGAGGGAGAAGCAGACTCCCTGCTGAGCAGGGAGCTTGATGCGGGACTTTATCCTAGGACTCCAGGATCATGACCTGAGCCAAAGGCAGTTGCTTAACCAACTGAGCCACCCAGGTCCCCCTAGACAATTTCTAATCAAACACTAATAGCAAACTATGAAAATGAGAACATAAAGCAAACAAAAAAGTTTCCTAACATTAAGGAATCAGCTAAATGCAGTAAGGATGGAAATGTGCTGCCCTACGCAAACTTTAGAATTCACATTATATAAGGCAAATGATGGGGGGTAACACTCCTGAAATCATGGCATGAATAATTACATGAACAAAAATTATGAACTTAACTTGACATTGAAACTATTCCTAGAAAAAATGCTTGAAATGAAAAGTACTATGTTTTATTGTGTATTGCCCCTGTTTTAGGATTATGTATACTTTTCTTACACTTAAATTTTTTTGTTGTTTTATTAAATGATTATAATTTCTTTTTTTTTAAGATTTTTATTTATTTATTTGACAGAGAGAGAGAGCTCACAAGTAGGCAGAGAGCCAGGCAGAGGGAGAAGGGGAAGCAGGCTCCCTGCTGAGCAGGGAGCCCGATGCACAGCTTGATCTCAGGACCCTGAGATCATGACCTGAGCTGAAGGCAGAGGCTTAACCCGCTGAGCCACCCAGGTGTCCCTAAAATGATTATAATTTCTTTTGTCATCAGGAAAACTTGTTATTTTTCTTAAATAATGGATTGATGTACTATTAAGTAGTGATGTCAATGTGGTATTATCTTGATCTTTTGTCCAGGGATTTTTAGTTGATATAAACTGTGGGCAACCTGAGAGAGAAAAATCACAAAGAAAGTAAAGCAGTAACGTATTACTAGCTGGGGTTTGGCTTAACTCTGAGATACAATTCCAGTGTGCTTAGCCAGAACATGAAAATGACTGTACTGGGCAAGCCAAAGTCTGGAAATGTAGCTTCTCTTTAAATTCAAGTCGAAGATTTGCATTTAATAACTGACTTATTTGTACCACTTACCAGCACCCTTCTTAGCAATAGGAAACAAAACAAAACAAAACACTTGCCTCCACAGATTTTATATTCTAGTTGAAGAAAAAGGGGAGACAGACATTAAGCATGTAAACAATAAAAGCTAAGTTGCATCAGATTGTAAGGAAACAATAAAGTCTAAAGCTTCATTGCTGAATAGAAAACTGAGAATAGGGAAAGGATACAATGATTAAACTAAGCGTATCCTCCACACCACAGAAGAAGGGGGTTTAACCCATCAATCCCAGACCTCGGATCCAGGGACAGGGACGTCAGGCAAGATGAAAGAAAAGATAGTAGGACTTTATTTTTTTAAAGGAAGAAGTCCTGGGTGCCTGGCTGGCTTAGTCGGGTAAGCATCTGTCTTTGACTCATGATCCTAAGATCATGCGATCCTTGCTCAGCAAGCAGTCTGCTTCTCCCTCTCCCTCTACCCCTCCTCACTACTCATGCTTGGTCTCTCTCTCTTTATCTCTCTCTCTGTCTCAAATAAATAAATAAAATCTTAAAAAAGAAGAAGAAATCCTGGGTCTATTTCCCCTTGAGACTCTTAGAAGTGAAAAAGCAATAAAGGGAATTAATTACAACTAAGGGAATACAAAAAATTAGTGAACACTTTCCATGGGAAAATGAACCCTGGATCTCCTCTCCATTATGTGAAAAGAAAAATTTTAAAGGTCTTAAAAAAGAAATTAGAGAAAGTAGCAACTACTTTTTACCACTTTGCTTATGGTGGAGGAAGCCTCAAAAGGGACCATAACTATGTATATTCCAAATTTTAACTCTGTATACCAATATTATCCATTGTCATGGTAATTCAAAATTTTTATTACCCTAAACCTTTTCTCTCCTTGGGGATGAAGTGAGTTACCAATTCTTGAAGACTTGAAGAGGATATGTTCAAGTCTTTAGTGCTCTCTAGAAATTTAACAGGTATTATTTCTAAGGGATTATGATGTACAGTAGAATCTAGCAGTTACAGATCCACCAGAAATACAAATATCAGGGATGCCTGGGTGGCTCAGTTGGTTAAGCAGCTGCCTTCGGCTCAGGTCATGAGCCCAGGGTCTGGGATTGAGTCCTGCATCCGGCTCCTTGCTTGGCAGGGAGCCTGCTTCTCCCTCTCCCTCTGCCTGTCACTCTACCTGCTTGTGCTCTCTCTCTGACAAATAAATAAATAATATCTTAAAAAAAAAAAAAGAAATACAAATAATGGCTTTGTCCGAGCAGAAACACTTATACCCCTTAGACATAAGAAATTAAGTGGAAGACAAGTGAAAGATGATTACTTTTAGCCATTATAATTATATTTCTTCTTTCTTAAATTTAACATGGGCCCTTAATATCTGTTGTCAAAATATGCTTGCATCAGTCTATCTATTGAATAATACTTTTTGAATAATGGCTTTTATGATGTTTGAATTTTTTAATGACTGTCATATATTAACCCAACACTGAAGTAGGCATTTTTCACATATAAACTATAATTTTCAAGCATGTTCACACACACAGATGCACGCCTTATATGTCAGTTCATAATTATTCAATTTCATTTTTTTTACACAAACAAAGGGTCAGTGTAAAAGTAAGGAAATTACCAACTTTTACACATATTATAAATTATGGAACCAGAACTGAAGTCCAGGTCTTACTTGAATGGCTCTATTTTATTTACTGACTAAAATTCTCCTCAGGCATGATGACAATGATAATCCCACATCTCTTATAGCAGTCTTTACTTTAGAAAGCATTTTTATTTCTTTTATGTCAGGTAATCACATCATCAGCTCTGTGAAAGAGGTAGGACAAACATTTTTATTCCCATCTGACAGTAGAATGCTTTAGAATATAAAAAGTGCTACACAAATATAATGTGGTATTATCAGTGTCTGTGAAAAATAAATGGGTGGTAAACAATTGAAACACAATATTTGCCATACAGTTTTTCCACTTCCTGTACAAAAATCCCATTGGTTTTCATAAAGTGTCGAGGACTAGGTCAACAGTATGTATTCAGTGATGAAATACAACCTAATTTGATGGTAATGTTGTCAAAAGAAAGAAATATACAAGTGTTTAAACTTAGTTGTTAAAAATGAAATGCTGCTTCAGGACACCAAGCTCCATTGCTTTAAAATACATTTTTATTTTCTACACAATGCAATCTTTTAGAATTCCTGAAGTTAAATGAAGCATAGATTGGGGACATCCACCATTCTCATCACAGCTGCTGCAACATCATGGAGCACATTGCAAGCTCAATGGGAAAGAAATTAACTGCCCATCTGTGCAGTATAAATTTCTTTGGCTTCTCATGCTTGATTAGTGGGAGAGTTTTTAAGTATATGATAATCCAACCATTTCATAGAGATTATGTATGAAATCTGAACACGAACAATAAAATATAAGCTCTTTCCTTTACCTGGAACTTCTAGAAGCAAATAGAAACTACTGCAAAAATAAGTTATGTTACTGCAATTTAACAAAAATATTTGAGAGAATTTGTATCTCTGAATCAGACAGTTAAGGATTAATGGCTTCAAAACTAGCATTTGCTATACATTAGATATGGGCCCTTTAGGGCACAGGAGAAAAATAATAGCTATAACATGGGAAGGAGGTTAATTTTTTTATGACAAAAATACAAATGCTGTCTTGGAATCAAATGGTTTGCATATGACTTTGCTAGTCTACATTAAAAAATCACCACCAAAACATGGACATATTGTGTCCCAGCAAACAGAAAAGTCTTTGCAGAAAAACAGCCAACAGATATAATAAGTGGATTTATAATATAGAATATATAGATAAACCAGAAGTTTTATTGTAATCATTAAAAAGCAGTAATCAATGTAATAATTTGTGATTTAAAATGAGATATTTTTACATTATTTCTATTTCACACAGTGTAAAGTCTGAACAAGGACTAAAAAATGGTGAAGTAAATGTATAACACATTCATGCTGGATCAATATTTCTCATTTGTCATTTGTCTTCTTTGGCTCACTTCATGGAGCAGAAGATAGTACTTTGGAAAATTCAAACAATAAGGAAGAAGACTGACATTCTAAATCAGAAGTGCTCTCTTTACTTTGTCACAAGTAGCAAAAAGGTAATATATTGAGCAAGATACTGCACACCATCTAGTCATAGCCTAAAAATTAATTCATTATATAGGTAACTTTCAGCCTTTCAGGAAAAGAAAAATAAAAAGAATGTAAATAATAGCTCTCTCAGTACAGTTAACATTCAAATTATCTTTAAATGTCAGCTCTTTCCCTCAACATTTTGAGGAAGGATCTTAAAATCAAATGAGGTGTAGCTTTGCTCTAACAGAAGCTAGGATCATAGACTATGGGAAGAGGAGGAGGAAAGGGAATAGGACTTTACTAGCCAGCCTGGGTAAACTTTTAATTTAATCTGAAAAGGTTGGTTTATCACTCAGTCTCTAAAGCAAAAATACGTTTAAAAAATCCCCCCAAATTCAGTGGTTTATTATGGCAAACATTTATTCTCATGCTCACAAGTGTGTGCATTGGAAGAAGCTTGGGTAATGTCAACTGGGCCAGTGGATGGGCAGCCCTGCCTCAGGCTATGGTTACATATGGCTTATATCCAGCATGGGGGTGGAGCATGTCTATGTTATATATATTTACCTTGCTTGGTTAGAGGCTACCCAAGGCATGTTCTCCTCTAAAATAGCAGAAATGCAAGGACCAAGTCATACTCCACAATAACATTTATAGCTTCTGAATACATTACAACAACCCATAATCCATTTGACCAAGCAAGTCTTGGGGCCAATACCCAAATCAGAGAAATAAGAACATGTAATGTGCTATAACCAGAGGAAGTGCTGAAGCCATTCAAAACAGGAGGACTATAGGAAACAAAGCCATACAGTATACAGTATACTATGAATTGACACAGGGAATTCATGGGGGAAATATATGACACTCTTAAATAGCTCTTTGTTGCCTGCAGTGAAAATCACAGGGAAGGTAGAGAAATTGGTTCACTGAACAATTTGTTCTGTTATTAAAGTCCTAAATTTGCATCGATCTCATTTTCAACACAGATCAATTACAAGTGAATACAGAGAATCTTCGAAGGAACTGTCCATCCTAACTACCTGATGAGGGGGTGGTAATGTTACAGAATCTTAGCTAAACCTGAATTATTTAGTAAGGATTATTTAGTTCTCACTTTCAGTTTTACCGACTTTGATTTTTCATGCTTTGTGCCAGCAGGAAATAAATGTACAGGAAGGTGTCCAACCAGGAAAGCAAAGTAAAATATCCATGAGTAGGTATTAATATTTCCCTTTTAAATTAATATTTTTAGTTGCACTAAATATCACACATCAGCACTAAATAAATCAAATGTATAGGGAAAATTACAAACAAACTCATGTGTATAATCTAAATTCTCAGTCCATTATTATTCCCTATTATACTGTATTTAAGCACCTACCATATGTCAGCCACTGTATTTACTTCTGCGGAATCAAAGATGAATATGACATATGTCCTGACTTGAACAACTAACGTTACTGGGCTTAGACTTCTTAGTCTTTCTAGCTCCCAGCGATTGATTTATATCTTTCTTTTAAGAAAAAATACTGGAGAATAATAGAGAATACGCTTGGGGAGGTTTTAGGAATTTGATTTTAGCCCTAAATCTGTCTTTACACCAAAGCAAGTGACTAGAACACACTGTACCTATTTTCGCCTCTGTACAATGGGACTCATGGAATTTGCCACACATACATTTCTAGGATTTGTCTGAAATTCAAATAGAAGTGAACGTAATATAAAGTTAAACGAAACTATGGAAGTTACCCTTTAGTGTCTATATCTTGCTAGTAATTCTTTGTTCACTTGATGTGAAACTGATAAAATTAATATAATTAACATCTTAACAAAATTAACATCTGCATTTTGCTTTTAATTTAAAAAGTATTTTTTCATGTGTTATTGTGGAATAATGGCTCTACAAGTATGCTTTAATTCCTAATTCCTAGAACTTATGAATATATTTCCTTACATTAAAAAAGAGACTTCACAGCTGATTAAGTTAAGAATTTTGAGATGGGAAGATTATTCTGGATTATCTAGGTAGGCCCACTATAAACATAGGGAAGAGGGCATATCATAGAAGGTAATCATAGATGAGGGCAAATGAAAAGAAGGAAATGAGATAGAAACAGAGGTTAGAGTGATGTGGCCATTAGCTAAGGAAATTGGTAGCCTCTAGAAACTGGAAAAGCAAAGAATACATACCTCTCTAGGGCCTCAAGAAAGAATTTGCTTTCCTGACACCTTGATTTTAACTTAGTGAGACTGACTTTGGACTTCTGACCTCTAGAACTAAAGATAATAAATTCATGCTGTTCTAAGTATAAAAAGAAACACATGGTCATTTGTTTCAGTAGGAATCAGGAACTAGTACACTTACATATTGTCTCTTTATATTGTTATCAAAATATCTTATCTCTTTGTAATTTTATCTCAATAGAAGATCTTTCCACTTCTTTCAATGTTTGTGAAAGTCAGTGCTCTTAACTCAATATTATTTACTAAAAACATTCTTTTTTTTCCTCTTTGAAAAGAAAACTGGTTAATCATTGGAAGAACTTAACAAATATTAATAATTTATTATCTAAAGATCAAATTTCCATCATGCAAGTAATATGTACTAATACATGTTCTTTTAAGACTAGGAAGGATAGTGGTAATTACATTTTTAACTAAAATCAAAGATTTTCACATATAATTATAACTAACTTACAATATATAAGTAATATTTACTAGAGTTTAAACAAAACAGCAACAATGGAAAAGCTTATCAGTAGTTCAGAAACAATAAAACTAGGAAAATCATGTAATATTTAGTTTATAAACCAAAAAATAAATGATAAGCAGTTTATAAACTATTAAATAAATGTTTCAAAAAATTATGGAAAACCTCAACAATTGAAATAGAGCCAAGAAGGGAAACAATTTGAAATAACAGAAGCACAGCTGGTAGATGTGGAGGCCAAGTGGCCTTGTGACTGGGGCAAGAGTGATGCATCTAAGAGCAGAAGTAACACAGAAAACAGTTGGAAGTCACCAATACAAACAGAAAGAACACAAAAGAAAACAGAGAGAAATAAATTATAGTAAAAAGGGATGGCAGACAAACTAACCAACATTGGAATATAGATTATGTAATTGGTATAGTAACATTTCTTATATGTAAACACTGTTTGGAATTCAGGTCTACTAATAGTTTATACTAGTTAATTATAGTGTTTCTAATATTTGATTCTCTGAAAGGTAAAGGTAAAAAGAATTTAAGGAGTACCAATTGTTTTGGTCCTCTGCTGAAAAATAAAGCAAATATGAAATGAGGAATGATGAAATTCCCACAGGGCTATAGCCATACCTATAAAAAACTGATTGTTTAAACAGTACGATCCAGACTGGTATGTCGGTAGCTCTTTCAAAGAGGAAATGAGCTGAGGAGAGGGAAATATTTAATAAATAAATAAATAAATAAATAAATAAATAAATAAATAAATAAAGTAGCTCATTCAGAGTTTGAAAAGACAATTGGGAACCCACATTCCATATTACAAGGGCTTGACATAGTTTTTAATGTAGTAAATGCTTATGATTAAAAAGTAATGAAGGACAGAAGAAAATAACAAAAAGGAGAGAGGGATGGGGAGAGGGAAAAAAGTAAAGAGGAGGAGAAGAAAGTGAATAATTATTAAAATAGCATTCATGGAATAAATTATGAATGTGCAGGTATAATAAAAGCTAAACTAATAAAGAAGGAAAGGTTGGTGGAATGCAGGATTATGGTATGTTAGTTTAAAATTGTTTTTAATATACATTGATGAGATTCCTGTGCAATAAATATAAAAGTATAAAAATACCAGAGAAAAGATGTAATTCTAGGAACTGGAATAATAGAAATTTGATGTGATAGACTAGCATTTTAACCTATTTTTTTGGTTTTCAGTGCTAGACTCCAGTTTTTGTTTATTTTTTATTTGTTGCCACCATTCTTTTTTGTAGTATAGAGAAATGCAAGTCTAGGAAACTAGCAGAAAAATTAAGCTTGGGGCCTAGGCAGAAATGTCAACTTTTTAAAATGGCTACTCACACCACATCAACAAAAAAGGATAAAAATTATCTGATCATCTCAATAGATGCAGATAAAACATTCAATAAACTTCAATATCCACTCATGATAAAAACCTTCAACAAAGTGTATTTAGAGGGAACATACTTCAGCATAATAAAGGCCATACATGAAAAACCCACAGCTGACATCATATTCAATGGTAAAAAACTGAGAACATCTCCCCTGAGATCAGGAATAAGACAAGGAAGTCTACTCTCACCAGTTTTATTCCACATAGTACTGGAAGTTCTAGCCACAGCATTCAGGCAAGAAAAAGAAATAAAAAGCATCCAAATTGGTAGGGAAGAAGTAAAACTTTCACTATTTGCAGATTACATACCATATATAGAAAATCCTAAAGATTCCACCAAAGAAGTACTAGAACTGATAAATGAAATCAGTTAGGTTTCAGGATACAAAATCAATATACAGAAATCTGATGCATTTCTATATGTTAATAATGAAACAGCAGAAAGATAAATCCAAGAAAACAATACCATTAATAATTACACCAAAAATAATAAAGTACATAGGAATAAGCTTAACCAAGGAAGTGAAAGACCTATACTCTGAAAATTATAAAACACTGATGAAAGAAATTGAAGATGACACAAACAAATAGAAAGACATTCCATGCTCATGGATTGGAAGAAAAAAAAATATTGTTAAAGTGTCCATAATTACCCAAAGCAATCTACAGGTTATATACAATCCCTATCGAAATACCAACAGCATTTTTCACAGAACTAAAAAAGAAAAAAAAAATCCTAAAGTTTGTATGGAACCACAAAAGATCCTGAATAGCCAACGCAATCATGAAAAAGGACAAATCAGATTTGAAGATATACTACAAAGTTGTAGCAATCTGAACAGTATGGTTCTGGCACCAAAATAGAAACATAGATCAATGGAATAGGATAGATACCCAGAAATAAGCCTACATTTATATGATCAATTAATCTATGACAAATGAGGCAAGGGGAAAAGATAATCTCTTTAATAAATGGTTCTGAGAAAACTAGGAAGCTAAATGTAAAAGGATAAAATAGGACCACTTTTTTATGCCATACACAAAAATAAGCTCAAAATGGACTAAAGACCTAAATGTGAGACCTCCAACTATAAAAATCCTAGAGGAGAATATGGGCAATAATTTGTCTAACATTGGTGTAGCAACATTTCTCTAGATATGTCTCCTAAGGCAGGGGACACAAAAGCAACAATAAATTATTGGGCCTACAGAAAAATAAAAAGCTTTTGCAGAGTGAAGGAAACCATCAACAAAATAGAAAGGGAATCTAATGAATGGGAGAAAGTATTTGCAGATGATATATATGATAAGGGGTTATTATCTAAAATATATTAAGAAGTTATATATCTTAATGCCAAAAAAAAGCCTGTTCTAAAAAAATGGGCAGAAGACCTAAATAGACATTTTTTCCAAAGAAGACATACAGATGGCCAATAGAAACATGAAAATATTCTCATCACCAATTATTAGGGAAATACAAATCAAAACTACAATGTGATAATACATTATACTTGCCAGAGTAGCTAAAAATCAAAATGACAAGAAGTAACAAGTGTTGGTGAAGACATGGAGAAAAAGGAACCCTCATGCACTGTTGGTAGGAATGAAAATTGGTATAGCCCCTATGGAACACAGAATGGAGTTTCCCTCAAACAATTAAAAATAGAAATACCAGATGATCTGCTAATATCTCTACTGGGTTTTTATCTAAAGAAGATGAAAACATCAATTCAAAAAGATATATGTCCCCCTATGTTTATTGCAGCATTATTTATAATAACCAAGACTTGGAAACAACCTAAGAGTCTACTGATGAGTGAATAGGAAGATGTAATATATATATACATATATATATGTATATGTATATATGTGTGTGTGTGTATACACACATATAAACACACAGTCATACACATACATACACACACATATATACACACATATATACTACACACAAACACATGTACATACTATGGAATATTATGCAGACAGAAAAAAAAGGATGAGCTCTTGCCATTTGTAACAACACAGATGGACTTAAAGGATATTATACTAAGTAAAATAAGTCAGTCTGAGAAAGACAAATAACATATGATTTCACTCATATATGGAGTAAAAAAATGAATAAAGACAAAATAAAGAGTAGAATCAGACCTATAAAGAGAACAAACTGAAGGTTGCCAGAGGGAGGGGGATGGGAAAATTGGGTGAAGGAATGGGAGATACAGGCTTCCAGTTATGGAGTCACTAAGTCACAGGAATAAAAGCCACAATATAAGGAAGATAGTCAATGATATTATAATAATGTTTTCTGATGAAAAACTGTAGTTACACTTGTGAGCATAGCATAATGTATAACTTGTCAAATTACTATGTTATACACCTGAAACTAATATAACATTGTGTGTTAACTATACTCAAAAGAAATAGGAAAAAGAATCTGTCTACTCAATGAACATTTAATGGCTCTATAAAAGTTGAGGAATTTCCCTCTATTTCTCCCTCTCTCTCTTTCCTTATAATACTCCTAACTGTAACTTCTTGTGGAGATACTGATGCTTTTCAGCAGCATCTTAGATGAGAAAGCTATTACTCTCTTTCTAGGCTGAATTATTTATGGAAACTTTAGGTGGGGATAGTCTTAGATGGCTAGTGAGAATAATGAAACCTTGTTTCGCATTTGTCTTTTGGTTTTTTTTTAACATACCGTGTCTGCTCCATCTCTAGCGTGTTTATGATTTCTCTGTTTGAAATATGTTTTACTCCCTCAAAACTCAATTTTTCAAATCTTAGATTGGATCTCTTTCCTTAGAAACCCTCTAGTAAACAGCCATATTCAGTACCCAATAACCTCTTTTTTCCATCATAGCTCTTTCATCATATTATAATTATTCATTATTTGCTTATATGTTTAACATCAGACTTCTTCAGCTGTAAACTCCCTAAATGTAGGTGTGATATGTCTTTTATTTATCTCTGTTTACCCACGGCCTGCCATGGTGTCTGGTGTCTGAAACACAAAAAGCATCTAACTTTTGTCAGTTAAATTAATAGAAGGATGGAAGAATGAATGGATGGATGGATAGAGACAATATATATTTATGTGGCTCTCCTGACAAAGTAAAGTGATCAAGTCATATAAATAAATAAAATGGAAGTATTGCCAATGTACTGAAGAACAAATACAACAAAAATCCCTACACATCTGTAAAAATAGCATAGGAAACATCAAAACAAAGATGCTGAAGACAATTAAAGTTGTTTTGCATATTTTATCCAAAAGAAGAAAAATTAAATGAAACAAAACAAAATGACACTTCTAATCTAGTTTGACTGCTTTAATGAACTGGATCTTAATCAGTGATTCCTTCTCTAGGTTGTTGCCTTGGTTCTTCCAAATATTTTTATGAATGGAAGGAGGGGTGGTCTGTCAGTCCTACGTAAGTTTCTGCTATTTCATTCAGACTGTTTCTTCTCCATATATGGTTATTGAGTCTTGATCGCTATGCTGACACTGCTTTATGCAGTACGTCTTCTTTGTCAGGTCTGAAGGCTGCTTTTCTGGAACAGATTGCACTGCTAGCCAGTACTGATCTCTCTCAGTGGTAAAATCACTATCCCATATCCCAGGCCAGTGCAGACAGGAGAACATGGGAGAGTCCATGCCTTATGGAGATAGGGGTGTAAGTTTTGCCCATCCTCTGCCCTTCCACTGGACTTGAAAAATATTAGGAGTATCTTTTCCTTGACTCATAAATTCAACTAAGTTTTCATCTTTATGATGTTTATGTGTTTATAAGTTTATATGCCAAACTGTGAAAAAGATGGAGAACTCTGTTACCACAAAGCAAGCAAACAATAATAATAAAAAATTCAATAACAACAAAAAACTAAAGGATGCACCTAAGAAGTTGTCCTTGAAAACATTTGCATGTATCTTTATATCTATGAGAAGCCTCGGTTTAGTAATGAAATGTGATATTTTACTAAAATTTCAACCTAGAAATGGTGTCATAGGCCTGCGGATTGCCACACTGAGGATAAAATGTAGGGACATTGTCATTCATGGATGACATTTCATACTGTAGGATTAACTGAAAGCCAATGAGGCCTTGGTATTGCTGGATCAAGAACTGAACTGCTTAGATATGAATTCTGAATTACAGCTTCTACCCAATACTTTTTGCAAGAACACTAAACTTCATGTATTTTATTCTTTCATCTATAAAATAGACATAACAATGATATCTAGTTGGTACACTGATTTTCGTCATTGCATCGTCTAATGCAAATTAAAAATCTTAGCACAGCCCATGACACCCAGTATGTAGGAAGTGTGAGCAATGTTTATTTTAGTCTTCAGTATGTTACTGATGACTGAACAGAACACGTGGCATGAGCAACTAACTTTGCTGAAGACTTCACGATGGCAGCTAAAACAGACCTTAAGGGTGCAGGGTGAAGTCAGAATCAGGTGTGCAAGGGGGACCTGAACATACAGCCCAGCCACTAACCTTCATGAAGAGGAGATCTTGTTACAGTGTTGGGTTGCTCATGTTTGCTGTGTCCAAGAGCAAGTTGTCCAGTGCATGATGTGAGTGCTCAGATGAGTGGTTTGCATCTTCAGTGATTTAATTATTTTCAAGCTGAATATTTTAGATTACTGAACAACTCTATAAAGTCCTAGCTCCTGTTAGTCTTGGATATATATATTTTTTTTTAAAGATTTTATTTATTTATTTGACACAGAGAGAGAGATTACAAGTAGGCAGAGAGGCAGGGAGAGGAGGAAGCAGGCTCCCTGCTGAGCAGAGAGCCGGACGCGGGCCTCGATCCCAGGACGCTGAGATCATGACCTGAGCCGAAAGCAGAGGCTTTAACCCACTGAGCCACCCAGGCGCCCTCTTGGATATATTTTTGTCGAACATGTATAATTCTGTATTCTACTCCATCTAAGGTATATAGCTAGGTACATAATGATTAAAAATCAGAACTTAGGGCGCCTGGGTGGCTCAGTGGGTTAAAGCCTCTGCCTTTGGCTTAGGTCATGATCTCAGGGTCCTCGGATCGAGGCCCGCATCGGGCTCCCTGCTCGGCAAGGAGCCTGTTTCCTCCTCTCTCTCTGCCTACCTCTCAGCTTACTTGTGATCTCTCTCTCTCTCTCTCTCTCTCTCTCTCTCTCTCTCTGTGTCAAATAAATAAATAAAATCTTTAAAAAATAAATCAGAACTCAGGGGCACCTGGGTGGCTCAGTGGGTTAAAACCTCTGCCTTCGGCTCAGGTGGTGATCTCAGGTTCCTAGGAGCAAGCCACGCATTGGGCTCTCCGCTCAGCGGAGAGCTTGCTTCCTCCTCTCTTTCTGCCTGCCTCTCTGCCTGCTTGTGATCTGATCTCTCTGTGTCAAATGAATGGAATCTTTAGAAAAAAAAGTCAAAACTCATTTTTCTGATTTTCAAAGAACACCTGTGTGGACAAAATCACTCTATTTGACATCACTGACTATAATGTCTGTCTTATGGGAAAGCATTCTGTATTTAAATTTTATTCTTTACAGGGTCAATACCCATTAGAGTCAAGCTTCCACTAAATGTTCAATAACTGCTAGTTAGTGATCTTGATAATGAAAAATACATGTTTAAATTTGTTAACTTAAGAGACTATTTATTATTATGCCATATAACTGTCTAGGATTATTATTCCAAACATAATGGATGGGATGGGTCATGAGACTATTTTATGTTCTCGGGTTCATTCTAACTCAAATAATTGTTTTTAAAAACCACACCTTTAACTACCTATAATATATAATCATCATCCTTCCTTCGTGTGACAGATTAAAGCAGCTTGCAAGTTATAAAACTGATTTAATTCTGGGTAGTAAATGCCTTTCCTCAGAATTTAAACACCTTGCTCTTTTTTTATATCAAGAATATTTCTTGGTGATAAATACCACCTTGTTGCTGGTGCCTTTTGCAGCTTTGATTTTTTCGTAAACTCGGTATTTTTAAAATTTTTCTATTATTCACAAGAGGATTCAGAATTGCTCTTCTTTCTATAGCTACAGGATGATTAGTTGTTTTCTCTCTTAGGACACATAAGTGTATAAAAGAGGCTACTCCTGGGAAAAGTTGGATCCAGCGAGGGTGCTATAAAGCTATGTGGTGGAGTCTACTAACAAATGAAATAAAACGAAACAAAACATAACAAAACAGATGCCTTGAGGTAAATCCTGTTATGTAAGTTTTGCTCCTTGATTCAATAATTCTATATTTATTGTTGTTGTTCTGTGTTCTCTCTGTTTTATAAGTAAGATTCAACCTACTAATCCTTATATTTATTTATTTGGTTTTGGGGCTGGTGGTAACTATTGGTTGAACCAGATATTTGATTTCAACAACTATAATAAATGTAGTTCTACTTTTAAAGAGGGGGCACTTGATCTTGCATAAAATACATTCTGAAGAAAACATACTTCATCCTGAAGCATAACAACAATTTTTGAGAAATTCAAAAACCATGGATAATATCTTAATATACTTAATTTCAAACCATAATTTATAGTTGCAAAGCACTTTCACATATCACATGCTTTTGCCCAGATTTCATAAAATGGGATATTGTGGCTCAAAATGATGAACTGACTTGTGATTTGTCAGGGAGTAATTGCCAGATCTATGACTTAAATGCAAATATTCTGATACCTAGTATTCCTATATCCTAAAAAAAACCCACATATATGTGTTAATACAAAATAATACAACTATCAGGGCACCTGGGTGGCTCAGTGGGTTAAGTGTGTGCCTTTGGCTCAGGTCATGATCCCAGGGTTCTGGGATTGAGCCCCAGATCGAGCCGCACATCGGGCTCTCTGCTCGGTAGAGAGCCTGCTTCTCCCTCTCCCTCTGCGTCCCACTCTGCCTACTTGTGCTCTCTCTCTCTCTGTCAAATAAATAAATAAAATCCTTAAAAAAAATAATACAACTATCATAACTTATGATTTGGAATATTATAATTAAAACAGTAAAACACATATATTTATGTCATAATAAACAATCTCAAGGTGAACTAGAAGCTGCAGTATTAGAAGCTTTAGTGTTTGAGTCTTTATGAATTAACTTTGATGAGTGAAGCTCCTTAGTTTTAAAGAAAGTAAAATCAATGCATCTATTCTTTCTTCATTCAGAAATCTTTGAAATAATTTATAATATATCTCCATGTAATCACTGAACAACTCTTTATGTATGATTAGACAATACAAATTATACAAAAAACCTGCTTAACTTGAAAAATTTAGCTTACATATTATATACTTGTCTATATAATTTTGTCTGAGACATGAACTAGGGTATTTATTTTGCATGTTTGCCTTTTCCCCTCTAATTTCAGCAATTTGATTCAGTTCAAAATATTAGGAGACTGCTGCTGTTTGCATATTATGTCTCTCTCTCTCTCTGTGTCAAATGAATATATGTATACATGTATACATGAATACATGTATATATATATGTATATATATATATAGTATATAGTATATAATATATATATATATATATATTATATACTATATATATATATACTGATATCTGTGCTAAAGATCACAGTGTGAATAAAATATAGCTCTGGTCTTCATCAGGTTGATACCCTAATGCAGAGGATATGTATACTCAGATTATTTAGATACCTAAGTTAGACAGTTGCCCAGGAAGCTATAAAATCACAGAGGACAAGCATTAAATGTAGCCCTCAGCTAGAAAAATAATGCCTGGGTGCCTGGGTGGCTCAGTGGGTTAAAGCCTCTGCCTTCGGCTCAGGTCATGATCTCAGGGTCCTAGGAGAGAGGCCCGCATTAGGCTCCCTGCTCAGCGGGGAGCCTGCTTCCTCCTTGCTCTGCCTACTTGTAATCTCTCTTTGTCAAATAAATAAATAAAATCTTAAAAAAAAAAAGAAAAGCAAAAGAATGCCTAAATTTGTATTGCTTGGTGTAAGTCTTTTTATTTTATTTTATTTTATAAGATCTTATTTATTTATTTGACAGAGAGAGAGAGAGAGAGAGAGAGAGAGAGCACAAGTAGTCAGAGCAGCAGGCAGAGGGAGAGGAAGAAACAGACTCTCTGCTAAGCAGGGAGCCTAATGTGGAGCTCAATCCCAGGACCCTGGGATCATGACCTGAGCTGAAGTTAGCCACTTGAGCAACTGAGCCACCCAGGTGCCTGGTGTAATTCTTTTTAAAACATATGCTCATTGTATGTTAAAAACCTGTTGCAAAATGTCACTTGCTTTAATTTCAGTAATTTTGTGCTCTGATGGAAGATGATCCCTGAATCTCAGGCTTTGTTCCTGCAACAGTTCAGGGGAACTTCTAGAAATTTTATGCTTCTCTGGCCACCTTTATCCCTTAATCTGGTGTTCGTTCTACGTAAAACAGGAATGTGAAGAAAGTAAATCATGGTTCTTCATTCCTGGAGCCCTTGGGCTAAACTGGTCCCTCAGAAGGGGGATGCTCTTAATGTTATGCAAATGGTCAAACCCTCTGAAGCTATTAGAACTCTAATCTACCCACTTAAATTGGGTTGGGTGAATCCATATATCACTTACTATACAGCTATAGAACTGCTAAGTTACTAGTCTCTATCTCCAAGATCCTATCAGCTCTTCAAAAACAGAGATTTTCTTATGCATTTTTCTAGTCACTGAAACTGGCATTGTTACCAGTATATTGTTCAATATCCTCAATAAATGTTGAATTAACTGATATAAATTTGAATCCAGCTCTGGAAACTGAAAGGATACAAATAATGTTGTGAGCTAAATTCTGTGTCCTGAAAAGAACAAGGGAAAAGAAATTTTCCAATATAATACCAGGTTGATGTTTAAAATAGATCCAAACAAATCATTTAAAAAAGGATTCCTTATTTATTTTGGGATTTGACTTTTGGGAGCATTTGAGTCACTTTATTCAAGGCTGTAAGTTTGGTACTTGTCAATGAGTTGGAATCCACAGGGAGCAGATCTGTACATCATAGGAACTGATGGCACAGGTGAGGAAGAAAGAGGATATAAGAGAACAGACCATGTGATTACTCATATCTGACCCATCAGCAAGAATCATATCCTATGAAAATTATACACTGAACTAAAGAACTGGACTACATCTCGGCCATGCTGTTAAACACAAGAACATTGATCTTGTTAAATAAATTAGCATATTACTATACCAGTATTTTTTCTTAGTGTTGGCATAATCTACCTGATTTCCATTCTTTTTATTTTCAGCATTTCTGTGCCCTTATATTCAAGGTTTCTTCTAAAAGCAACATAGGTATTTTTACTCTACAAAGAAAGTTTTAGTTCCTTTACAATTTTATCAAAATTAGCAGCCTGCATCAAATTTGATAACCAAACACGGTATGATGTGCAAATGTTTGATTTCATTATTTAAATTTTTTCAAATTAGGTAGTAACAATATGAGTCTCAACAAATTCTCATTGGCATGCACTTTTACACTTTAATTACAGAATGGTGTAATCAGTTGCTTTGTGATAAAAATGAAGAGGTTGGTTAGAGTGAAACTGGCTAATGGGGTCCTTTAATTAAAGGACCCTATTCTCACTGCACCTTTTTTTTTAATAGAACATTGATAATGTGCTCACAAAAATCATGCTGAGTCCATTAGTTTCCAGAAAATTGATTCTCATAGCTAATATTTGTGAATGGTTAAATAGAATATTTTGTAATATGCAAGTCATTTTCTGCAAATTCTTTATTTTCCATTTAGCTGTAATGCCCTAATTATCATTATTAATATATTTTAAGCAAGATTCACATATATTAATATATACTCATTTGAAACAAGAGTTTTTTTAGAAGTATATCTATGTATGTGTATATGATGAAATGATTCATTAGAAACATTGTTAAAATTATTTGCTTTTCTTTTTAATAAATTGAGAACATTAGGAGCTTCTTCACGTCTCAGATACTAAATGGAATATTTTTTTATTATTTCCTTTCAGTCTCATTCTCTTTTAGTCTTCTCTGCCCAAAACAGCTGGATATATTGGTAGCTACACAGCAATAGACAACAGCAAAGCAAATTGAAAAAGCACATTTTCCTCCAATATACCATGTAGTTTTTTATGG
The DNA here is from genome assembly GCA_002007465.1 of Ailurus styani. NCBI lineage: Eukaryota > Metazoa > Chordata > Mammalia > Carnivora > Ailuridae > Ailurus > Ailurus styani. Next base: position 946,749 of record LNAC01000375.1, on the reverse strand, counting down.
TTGGTGTTGTTACAGAAATGTTGAAAGAATTATATAGAAAGCACCTGGTTGAGACTATAGTTAACATCTGTTTGATATTTCTGATACTTATCAATATTTTAAAAATACTTTGGAGTTCAACTGATTTCCAAAGTTCTGTTTGTAAGGCATTTTTAGTAAATCCAAGAGTTCAGAGATAAAATGCATCGATTATTCATGATTTACCCATTGTTGGTGCTCATGTGATGATTACTTTTTCACATGCCACCGTAGTCATCATGGTATAACAACAGAGGTTTGCCAGGTTCAGGCGATAAGAGGATGCCCTTTATGTGTCGGCTACTTTAAGCAAAGTGAGTGAAAAAGTTTTCTTCCCTATGATTTCTGAACATGCCACTGGCCAAATCTGGGACAATTTGAGCACCAAACTGAAAAAATAGGAAGTTATGCACATCTGTATTGATGATGAATGCTTAAATTAATATAAGAGAATGGAAGCCTCTTGCTTATGGTAGAACGATAAGTGCAGTCTGGTGCGTGGAGAAAAGTGACTGGAAAATTCAGCCTGTGTTAACCATCATAGTAAAGACTGGATTGAAAAAAAATCAACAGATAACAAATCTATTTGATATTACAATCAGTAGCGGGATGTTTGCATGGTATTAAACTGTCTTCCCAATTCTTTCTGTGTCATCCATGACAAATTCTCATATACCAAGAATTTTTTACATTATTCCTGCTTCTGAAATGTTTGTAGTCATGTAAAGTTGTAATTAAGAGATACAGCTCTCTCTATATCTCTGAGCTGAAACCAGGAATGAGAAGCACTCAACTGTGTCTGGCTTCTTTGTTTTTAAGATTCATCCATGCTACTACCAGATAACAATTTCATTCATTGTTATTGTCACGTATACTACAATTTATGCTGCTGATGAACTTTTTTTATTGTTTCTAGCTTGTAGGTATAATACATAAAACATCTATGGAAACTTCTAATGGGTTTGAAGGACCATTTTAAATTCCGAATTTTCAGTTTCCTGAGGATTCATGATCTTGAGCATCTACATATAGCTTATAGACCTTTGGAGCATCCTTTTATATGAAATGACTGTCATTCGCCCATATAGTTAAAGGTGGGGGGTAACTCTGGCTTTAAGAGTTTCTTATGTAGTCTGGATTCCAGTCCAGTCCAGTCCATAAATAAATAAACTCTGTGTCCATGGATATCCAAATATTTTTTCTCCTTTATTCTGGCCATTTGTTGACTTATATTGATTATTTTTTAATGATAATTCAAATTTCCTTCTTTGGGTAAACCTAACATGTTGTTTATTATATTTTTAAATAAATTTCTGGGAACAATTTGCTAACCATTGTCTATGACATTAATTATGTGCATGAGAGAGAGTGTGTCCCTGAATATTATTTCCTGCAATGTCTGTGATTATTTGTGAGTGTCAAAATAAAAGTGTTACAAAATTATTTGGATTATTTCAACATTTTATATTCTCTGCACATGTTTGTATATAAATGTTATTTATTTCCTAAAATTGTTAGAATTATCTGGTGAAGATGTCTAAGTTTGGAGTTATTTTTATGAAAGCAATTTTATTTACATACTCAGTTTTTTTAAGCTGAATTTGCTTAGTTTTCTTTTAATCTAAAATTATAATTTTATGGACATAAAGTTGTTAATACTTTTTTATAATTTTTTAGTGTTTGTAGGATCTGTATTACTAACTCTTTTTTCATTTCTGATATCAAAAGTATGTGTGTTCCTTTTTTAAATTTTATTATTCTTCTTTGGGATTTACCAATTCTATTATTTTTTCAAAGAACCAACTATTGTACTTTGATCTTTTTTTTTAGAATTTAAAAATCCTTCATAGAGAATTTACTTTTGCTTTTATAGATATCTAATATAAAACTAAAAGCAATACCAATCAATGTCATCCTAACAGGATTTGAAGGATTTGAAATTTCAGTCCCTGTAAACATATTTTATCCAGTTCTCTCTTAATATTAATGTTTGTTGCTTTGATGTTCCCAACCAAATACCAGAGGAGTTTCAGGACCTCAAATGCTGAGCATTCCTTAAAATCAATTTGTGTCCTTTCAAGCTCCTTAACTCTTTAAAAAGGAAGTTTAGCCTCTCAGTTCTCAGTAACTGCTTTAAGAATTGGAAATGCACAGAAGAGGAAAGGAGGACTAAATACTGTTGTCATTGTTTTATGCTTCGATTTTCTTTCAAATCTTGGATGTGGACTTTCTAAATCTTTTCTTCCCTATCCAATGCCTCATAACTGATATATCCCAGATTTTCTTATGTCTCCTAGAGAAAAGGTTAATCTGACACCATGACCATTTTGAAAAGCAAAAACAATGTGCATACTTTTCTTATGTCATTAGCAATCCAAATTCAAGAAAGAAAATAAAGTTGAAGTCCATATGTACTAATATCCACAAATTTTTCAAGTCATGTATAAAGAATGAGGGTAAGAAACTGTCTAGTGCTGTCTCTAACTCATTTCCTCATAATTTCAGTGCAGGAAAATTATAAGAAGTTTACTCAATAATTTCTCTGCCTCTGGACTCTTCCTAGTCCAAGCTACACTGTATACTACTATCTAAATTATTTTTGAAAACGAAAGTTATTTTTGTTACCTCCCTTTTGAAACTGTTTCCACAATGTATACAATAAGTCAAAATGCCTTCATATCACATTTCAAATCTCACTCTATGACTCCACTTCCATTTCCAGGCTCATCTCTCACTACAACCCCTAATACTCTCTTGGCTCCATCAGTGACAAACTTCAATACACTGAGAATTTCCTGCATTCTTCCTACTTATGAAATTTTCACATTGGCTCAAACTAGAATCATACTCTGATGCTTTCAAAGCTGTGAAAATCTTCCTATCCAGAAAGTAAGGAAGTATAAACAAAGAAACATGCAAAAAATGATGACGTTCTACCAAAGTGTCAAAGAGACAAAGAAGAAAATATGGAAAGCATTCTCAGAGACCAAAGCTAAAACAATGTAATTAAGTAAGTAAGTAAGTACTATTGGATTAAAACTCAAGGTATAAAATAAATATCCCCAAGTCCAAACTGATATAAATAAATGAGGAGGAAAGATAAATCTCTCACACAGAATTCTGATTAATCTATGTAGATACTTCCCTTCAAGATTGTGCTTAACTCTCATCCCTTTTTTAGTATGAAATAATCTCTCTGCTCCATGGGGAGCCTGCTTCCCCCTCTCTGTCTCCTCTCTGCCTACTTGTGATCTCTCTCTCTCTGTCAAAAAAAAAAAAGTATGAGATACACTATGTAAATTCCTTCCATATATGAAAATAAGGGGGGAATAAGTAATTTTGTAGTAGGTAAACCTAGCAAATACTCCCTCAACAATATGATATGATGTGATAAGAATGAACTTTACCTCTGTAGTCTTCCTACTACAAATTCATAACCTTAGTTTATCTATGAGAAAGACATTGAGAAAACCCAAGTTGGGATATGTGAACCACTACTCACAGAACTGTCAAAGTCATAAAAAATACAAAAAGTTTTAGGAACTCACAATCCAGCGAAGGCTTAAGGAGACATGACAACCAAATATAATGTGGTATCCTGGATGGGCTCCTACAACAAGAAACACACAGAGGGAAATTGATAAAATCTGGAAAAAAAATATGGAGTTCACTTAATAATAATATATTGACATTAGAAGATTAGTAGTGACAAATATAACATAGTGAATTAGGATGATAACAATACATAAGCTTGTGTACAAAGTACAAAGGAACTCTCCATACAGTCTATGCAAATCTTCTGTAAACCCAAGACCCTTCTAAAATAAAAACTTCGTTAAAAAAAAAGTGTCCATTAAAATTACCACAAATTAGTTTTCTTAATTATTTTCTCAAAATGTAGAAGGATTTACAGGGGTGTGAAAATGTTTGAATTACATGCTGTATGACTGGAGTCATTTAAGTGTCCAATGAGGAAACTGACATAATCTGACATACATTTTAATAAAACATTCAAAGGTCAGATTCCATATTTATCCTTCTAGTTTTCTCTTGTTGGACTGAAACATTTCCTTTTGCTGCATTTACTTATTTCCTGTACCTCTACTTGGTAGCTGTTGAATTCAGTTGATTTATTTAATTTAATTCAATTTATTTATTTATTGTACTTAAATTTCCATATATACATTTGCTGTACTATATGTTAGACATAAAAAGAGTGAATATTATGATTACTGATCTCAAATATCTTACGGTTTAATATAAAAGTAGGCAAGCAATATTGTACATTAGGCTAATTAATAATCTACAGAGCTATAGAAAGCACAATACTAGTATAGAGGAAAAACTTTTTTCAGAGAAAATGGGATTTAGTTTGAGATTAAGACACTAGTAGTAGGAGTTTGCCAGTTCAACAAATGGAATCAGTATTTTCCTTTTCTTTTTACTGTGAAAGTAATAACAGGTCTCAATTTTTTTCCTGATTACAAATAATACATTTTTATTATAGAACATTAAATACAAACAGGTATGAAAAATTGGTAACTATACCACCAATAAATAAACATCTACACTGAATTATGCATTTCTAATATTGCTCTATGAATATATTTGCATTCTTATCAAAATGAGTCATAACATATATACAGATTTACTGTTTTCTAACCATTTTTCACATTTATATATTGTGAGCATTTTCATGCCATTCAAAATACCCATGATAAGAGAATACTGGCAAAGACAATGCTATGAGGCAAAGCATGGAGATACTTCCGAGCATGATTTATTCTGAGAATTACAACTAATTAAGTACAACTGGATAAGGCAAAGCTGAGGCAAAAAGTAGGAATAAATGATATGAGAATGGAGAGATCTCCACGGTCATGAAATTCTTAACATCTATTACCAAAATATTCACACTTAAACTTTTTAGCAATGAAGAATAGTTGGAGAATTTAGACTAGAAAAGTAACACATGATCGTCTTTGTATAGCTCCTTTTTTACTAGACTGCAACTAGATAATAGTAGGTGATATATATATATATATATATATATGCGCATATATAAAGAGTGCATAATTGCTGATCATTATACATTAGATTCCCCCAATTTGTTGGGTCCTGAGTAGAGAATATACATATATAATTGTCACATTACAAAGTAAAATGCTTTACACTTAGTAAGCACTCAATAAATATGAACTAGCATTAGAATGAAATAAAATAAAGACCAACACTTCAGAAAATGGTATGGAGATTCCTCAAAAAATTAAAAATAGAGCTACCCTATGACCCTACAATTGCACTACTGGGTATTTACCCCAAAGATACAGATGTAGTGAAAAGAAGGGCCATATGTACCCTAACGTTCATAGCAGCAATGGTCACAATTGCCAAACTGTGGAGAGAACCCAGATGCCCTTCAACAGATGAATGGATGAAGAAGATATGGACCATATATACAATGGAATATTATGCAGCTATCAGAAAGGATGAATACCCAACTTTTCTATCAACATGGACAGTACTAGAGGAGACTATGCTGAGTGAAATAAGTCAAGCAGAGAAAGTCAATTATATGGTGTCATTTACTTGTGGAGCATAAGGAACAACATGGAGGACATTAGGAGAAGGAAAGGAAAAGTGAATTGGGGTAAATTGGAGGGGGAGACAAAGT